>JAXLNS010000017.1:1036365-1041365 GCA_037215915.1 Pantherophis vulpinus | reverse complement strand
TTTTTCCAATCCGTTTGAGGCACACCATGTAGGATCTTTATGCTGGCTCACATTAATGTTTTTAATCTACAATCTCAAAGGATAAATTTCTTCCTTACGCCAGTGATTGTCAGTCGATTGCTATACTCAGTCCTCTTTTAACCTCATTTGGTTTTGGAATATTTTCTACCCTATTCTGCTCCAGACTGTATTTATCCAAAAAAAATAATAAAAAAACCCCCATGATTTTTCTTCATGGAAAGATTTTGCACATCAGCTCTCTGGCCTCTTAACAGGAACACATTTTTGGACCTCTGGGCTGTTTCAAGGTACGATCTGAAATTTGAGGAATTTGCACACGATCGCCTTTTTCCTTTTTTAAAAAAAAAAAAATCATTGCACACAATCGCTCATATATTGCCGAAGTAAAAGCCACGACAAGAACACTGGAATTTCAGATTGTGCCAGACGATTGTTTTGATTTCTGTTGTAACGTTTTCTTGGGGGGGGGGGGGGGGGGAAGACCAACCGACTGAAAAAAAAATGTTCATCATGTTTGAAGGAACTCGATTCCATAAACGTTCCCGCTTTTGTTCCACATATTTGATTGCGTCCCGTTTTGGCAACTGAGCTGCCAGAATTTAGATCCATAAAAAAAGAAGAAAGAAAGAAAGAAAATCCTACGGAACTTGAAAGCTTTAAGGACATATTTCACACCCGAATGCTTTAACTGGCGGTTTAAAAATAAATATCCTATGGAGAAAGCTGGTTTTTGATTTGACTTGGCTCACGTGAATTTGGAGAGATGGGGAAATAGAATATTGTTCCAGACAGCTGCCTTGATGAAGCAGGAGGGCACAAACAGCTCCTGGCACATCATGTGTGATGTTTGCTTTAAATAAAGCACATTGCATTTGCCGAAGTTTGGATTGATAACTTCTTATCATTCCTCTCAAGCAGGATGGGAGGCAAGAGAGAGAAAGAAAGAAAGAGAGGAGGGAAAAAGAGAGGAGAGAAAAGGAGACAGAAGGGAGAGAGAAAGAGAGAAAGAAGAGAGAGAAAGAGAGAAAGAGAAAGAGAGAGAAAGAAGGAGAGAAAGAAAGGAGAGAGAAGAGAGAAAAAGAGACACAGAAAAGAGAGAAAGAGACAAGGAGAGAGAGAGAAAGAGAGAGGAAAGAGGAGAGAGAAAAGGAGAAAGAGAGAGAAAGAAAAGAGAGAGAGGAGAGTGAAAAGGAGAGAGAGAGAAAGAAGAGAGAAAGAAAAGAAAGACAGAAAAGAGAAAGAGAGAGAAAGAAACAAGGAGAGAAAGAAAGGAGAGAGAGAAGGAGAAAAAGAGACACAGAAAGAGAGAAAGGGAGAGAGAGAAACAGACAAGCAGAGAGAGAAAGAGAGAGGAGAGAGAAAAGGAGAGAAGAGAGAGAGAGAAAAAGAAAAGAGAGGAAGAGAGAGGAGAGAGAAAAGGAGAGAGAGGAGAAAGAAAAGAGAGAGAGGAGAGAGAAAAGGAGAAAAAGAGAGAGAGAGAAAGAAAAGAGAGGGAAGAGAGAGGAGAGAGAAAAGGAGAGAGAGAGAGGAGAGAGAAAAGGAGAGAGAGAGAGAGAGAGAAAGAAAAGAGAGAGAAGAGAGAGAGAAATAGGAGTGTATTTTAAAATCACCTCCCGTGTCTGACTTTCTTTTTAGCAATCTCTTTTCAAATGCAATGTTTTTAAACTATAAGAGGAAAAATAGACACTCTGCATGGAGTTCAAGTTGAAGTGTGTTTGACATTTCAGTCAAAGCAAATAAAAATTACAGGGCGTGACTCACACACGTACAAGGCAAAACACACTCTTTCGAATGGAATTAATGCTTGATGTGAAGCAACCTCCCCGGTTTCCAAAAGGGGCATTTTCATTTTGGCAGCCTGAAATTAATTCTGCAACTTTTCCAGGTAGTTTTAATAGCTGTTTTGGCAATTTTACCAGCCTGTCATCGATCCTAACGTTCTGGTCTTCCCTCACTACGGGCAGTCCTCGTTTAACGACCCACCAATCGAGCCCAAAGTTTCCATGGCTAAGCAAGGCAGTTGTCAACTTGCAAAGCTTTCAAGTTGCCGTGAGCAGGAGGAGGGAGAACTGATAGAGCTGATTGATTTCCCTAACTGAAGTGCATTCCATACATTCTTCCTGACCGCAATCAGAAGGAGGGTGTTAGGTTTCGCAGCCAGCCAAAGTGCTTAATTGGAGAATGTGATTTATGACATGGCAGAGAGGAGGGGAGAGACAGGGTCATAGGGGAACGTAAATCTACGTAGGATCAGTCCTAACTGCATCCGAGTATTGCCGGAATGTTGCTCCTAATAAATGACTATATTTCCTTTGAAGTTTGGATCATGGCTCATGAATTAATTAGGGCATCTTTTGGAAACTTGACAGCAGTGGTGAAGTTGCCCCATTTTACGAACTTTCTTGCCACCGTCGTTAAGCGAACCACGGCGGTTGTTAAGTGAGTAGCATGGTTGTTAAGTGAGTCTGGCTTCCCCATTGACTTTGCTTGTTCAGAGGGTCCCAAAAGGGGATCATGTGACCCCAGGAATTCATCTCTTCTACACCCACTTGAGATGGTCAGAAAGCATCCTGCTTATTTCAATGACTAGTGGTTAAGCCATGAGGCTGGAAACCAGGAGCTGGTGAGTTCTAGTCCCGTCTTAGGCATGCATGGAAGATGGCTCAGTGAATTTTGGGCCAATCATCAGGTGATGGTGAGTTCTAGTCCCACCTTAAGCACGAAAGCCGACTGGGTGATTTTGGGCCAATCCCCAGGAGACGGTGAATTCTAGTCCCACCTTAGACACAAAAAACATCTGGGTTTTCTCGAATGCACCAAGAAAACTATAATTATAACAATACATTTTTGGGGGGGGGGGGGGAATAATCGCAACTTTTGCTTGCGGGAAACCCGAGACAAGAGCTGGACTGCTGAGAAAACGATCTATAAGGAGACGGGCGTCTCCGGCCCTCGCCAAAGAGAAGCTGTTAGTTTGGGAAAGGAGTCTTGGAAGGAAAAAAAATCGGCTGGGGATCGGAAGATGGAAGCAATGGAAAGAAATAAGTGGTTGGTCCAAGATCAGCACAATTGCAAAAAAAAAGAAAAAAGATAGAAAAATAGCAATGCTTA
Organism: Pantherophis vulpinus; assembly: GCA_037215915.1. Taxonomy (NCBI): domain Eukaryota; kingdom Metazoa; phylum Chordata; class Lepidosauria; order Squamata; family Colubridae; genus Pantherophis; species Pantherophis vulpinus. The sequence continues at coordinate 1,038,233 of JAXLNS010000017.1, read as the reverse complement.
CATAGGCAGGACTGGGTGATTGGTTCTGCAGATGCTCGAGGGGCAGTTAAGGTGGAAACAGAAACGGTAGCTTCTCAGACAGAACATTTAGTATATAAGCGAGTCTTAAAATCAACCGGATTCCTGAAAATAAGGATAAACCACAAACCCGTCTCCACAGGGATATACACCTTACACAGCACTGGAGATGATGAAGAAGTCAAGAAGCAAAAGGATGGGAACTCATCAAGGAGAGAAGCCACCTGGAATTAAGGAGAAGCTTCCTAACGGTGAGGACAATTAACCAGTGGAACAGCTTGCCACCAGAAGTTGTGGGTGCTGCATCACTGGAGCCTTTTAACAAGAGACATAGACAGTCCCTTGTCTGGAATGGTAGATGCTTCTCCTGCTGGAGCAGGGGGCTGGACTAGAAGACCTCCAAGGTCCTTTTCCAGCTCTATTCTGATTAAAAATTACATTGCCCAAGATTAAAAGAGTTCTCGTTGAATACAGGTAAGACCTTGACTTACAACGGTTTGATTTTGGCCGTAAGTTGAAAATGACTTGTAGTTAAAACAAGACACACGATCTTCCGTCTTTCTTATTCCTTTTTTTTCCCCTTCTGCTTTTTGTAAAACTTTTCCCGTGTCCCTCCTACGAGCTAGAACATATGGCTTTCTTTTTTTTAAAAAAAAAAAAAAATTTTTATTGAGTATTTTACAGTTTAAAACCAAACACACAATAGCAAAAGAAGTCAAGAGACCAAAAAAAAACAAACAAACAAAAACACACACACTTACATCAGACGTTAAAATACAATGCTAACAACAGATATATACAATTTTACAACTTTCTGCATCGACTTTTGTCTTTACTCTTAGCTTTTATCGTCCGGCTCCTGCTCTTTATTTTTAAATATTCATAATTAACTGTTTTGTTAGCAGGATCATTATTTACATTTATACCCAGTAAGAACATATGGCTTTCTATCTATCTTGCTTAAGAAAGAAAGAAAGAAAGAAAGAAAGAAAGAAAGAAAGAAAGAAAGAAAGAAAGAAAGAAAGAGGGATGGGGAGGGAGGGAGGGACGGAGGGAGGGAGGGAGGAAGGAAGGAAGGAAGGAAGGAAGGAAGGAAGAAAGAAAGAGGGATGGGGAGGGAGGGAGGGACGGAGGGAGGGAGGGAGGGAGGGAAGAAAGGAAGGAAGGAAGGAAGGAAGGAAGGAAGGAAGGAAGGAAGAAGAAAGAAAGAAAGAAAGAAAGAAAGAAAGAAAGAAGAAAGAGGAGGGGGGAGGGAGGGAGGAAGGAAGGAAGAAGAAAAGGGAAAGAAAGGAAGGAAGGAAGGAAGAAAGAAAGAAAGAGAAAGAAAGAAGGAGGGAGGGGGGGAGGGAGGGAGGGAGGGAAGGAAGGAAGGAAGGAAGAAAGAAAGAAGGAGGGAGGGGGGAGGGAGGGAGGAGGGAAGGAAGGAAGAAAGAAGGAGAAAGAAAGAAAGAAAGAAAGAAAGAAAGAAAGAAGGAGGGAGGGGAGGGAGGGAGGGAGGAGAAGGAAGGAAGGAAGGAAGGAAGAAAGAAGAGGAGGTGGGGAGGAGGGAGGGAAGAAGAAAGAAAGAAAGAAAGAAAGAAGAGGAGGGGGGAGGGAGGGAAGGAAGGAAGGAAGGAAGGAAGGAAAGAAAGAAAGAAAGAAAAGAAAGATAGAAGAAAGATAGAAAGAGGACGGGGGACGGGAGGGAGGGAAGGAAGGAAGGAAGGAAGGAAGAAAGAAAGAAAGGAAGGAAGGAAGGAAGGAAGGAAGGAAGGAAGGAAGGAAGGAAGGAAGGAAAGAATCAGCACATTTAATCAAGACATGGATTTTTCAGATCAAAAGGAAGCAGCCTGCTGGATGACCTCTAGGAA
>JAXLNS010000017.1:792685-1036165 GCA_037215915.1 Pantherophis vulpinus | reverse complement strand
ACCCTTACTCAGATTCGTTCTTTTTAAGAAGGTGTTGGATATTTATTAGTTCAATTCAATTTATTAGTTTAATTTATATGCTGCCCTCCTCCGAAGACTCAGGGCGGCTTACAATGCACTTATAGTAATAGCCTTCATTCTTTTGTATATACCTGCTTATTAGGGCTTTTGGACCCCCCATAAGCAGTGTTTCTACAAAGTCAGCTTATTGCCCCCACAATCCGGGTCCTCAATTTACCTACCTCGGAAGGATGGAAGGCTGAGTCAACCTTGAGCCTGGTGAGATTTGAACTCGCACTAATTGCAGGCAGCTGGCAGCTAAGTGCTACATAACAGCACTTAGTCCGCTGCGCCACCAAGGCTCATCCACCCTTGCCCATCGATTGGGCAATGATTTGTCTGAAATTGTATAAGGTCTCCTGCTCAAGCAGGAGGTTGGACCAGAAGTCCCCAAGGTCCCTTCCAACTCTTGTCATTTTATGTTCTACGTTCTGTTGTAACTTTGAACGGTCACTAAACGGGCTGCCGTAAATCAGGGACTACTGATATTTTGAAACCCCCCCATGCACCAAAGGATTTCTGGGCTGGGATTCAGAGAAGAATGTCTTTCTTCCCAAGCGTTTCGTGCCGCAGCTTCCTTTCCAAGCGACGGGGATTTTACCACCCTTGCGGAAATGTGTCATGTACACCCAAGCCCATCAGCCGCCCACTCATAAAGCAATCCAGATTTTTTTTTTTTTTTTTTTTTTTTGTCGTGGTGGTGGTGGAGATTGTTGGGGTTTTTTTTTATTTTTTGGGTTTGCTTAATGAAGATCAGCTCTCAAACGGTGCGACAGCCTGAATCACTTACGAGACCATATGTGATGACTACAGAAAATTCAACGAAGGATTTGTCAGTCTAGTCTAGCTGTCTCACTCACTGAGTTTCTTTCGACAGAACCAAGTTTTTATTACAAGCCTTCAGAGAAATAATCCCTCGTTTTGGAAGGAACGGTTTTATTTCGGAATGATCTGAAATGTCACTTAAAATTGCCGATACTTTTTTTAAAAAAAATTTAATTTCCTTGCCAGAGATAATTTTTTTAAAGTGTTTTTTTCCCCCATCCTCCAAGTAGATGGCTAGACTATATTTCTCTCCGGCCCCCCCACCCTGTGAAGTCAGCTGAAATGAAGCAATTATTACTTACTTGTAGTTGTCGTCTTCCACAAATTTTTGAAGCTCTTCAATATACCGGACGGACTTCAAGTATTTTTGCACGTGGGGTAACATTAGAAGGTGATCTGCAGTGACCCCCCCCCCACAAAAAAAAAGAAAATGTATTTAGATCTCAAAACCGTTATGAAGAAAAGGAGTTTTTGGCAGCAAGAGGCTGAAACTCGCCCGCCCCCATCTATTCTGAACGACCACCCAAAATTATCCAGCAAGACTAAGAATTTCACTGAGCATCATACAGTACTCCTTGACTTACGACTACAACTGCCCAGATTGTTGGGGGCAAATATGCTGACTCTGTAAATTGCTTAGAGAGGGCTGTAAAGCACTGTGAAGCGGTACATAAGTCTATTTTCTATTCTCTATTCAATTCATAATTCATAATTCATAATTCATAATTCATAATTCATAATTCATAATCAATTCCATTCCACTCCTATTCTATTCTATTCTATTCTATTCTATTCTATTCTATTCCATTCCACTCCATATTCTATTCTATTCTATTCTATTCTATTCTATTCTATTCTATTCTATTCTATTCTATTCTATTCTATTCTATTCTATTCTATTCTATTCCATTCCATTTCTCTTCTCTTCTCTTCTCTTCTCTTCTCTTCTCTTCTCTTCTCTTCTCTTCTCTTCTCTTCTATTCCATTCCATTCTATTCTATTCCACTCCTATTCTATTCTATTCTCTATTCTATTTTATTCTACTCTATTCATAATTCATATTCCATTCCATTCCATTCCACTCCTATTCTATTCTATTCTATTCTATTCTATTCTCTATTCTACTCTACTCTACTCTATTCATAACTCATATTCCATTCCATTCCATTCATAATTCATATTCCATTCCATTTCACTTCACTCTTCTTCTATTCTCTACTCTACTCTACTCTATTCATAATTCATATTCCATTCCATTCCATTCCATTCCATTCCATTCCATTCCATTCCATTCCATTCCATTCCATTCCTAATTCCAATTCTAATTCTAATTCTAATTCTAATAATTCTAATTCAATTCTAATTCTGTTTTACTGTATTCTATCCTACCCTATTTTACTCTACTCTACTGCCATGGTGGTGCAGTGGTTAGAATGCAGTACTACAGGCTAATTCTGCCGACTGCCAGCAGTTCAAGCCGGAGTGGTTCAAGGTTCATTCAGCCTTCTGTCTTCCCAAGGTCGGTAAATCGAGGACCCAGATCATTGAGGGAGTAATATGCTGACTCTGTCAACTGCTTAGAGAGGGCTGGAAGCGGTATATAAGTCTAAGACGCTATCGCTATTAAGTGGAAGTTCAGAAACCTGAATCTGGGAAAGCTCAAAAACAACTCACAGCTTAGGTCAGCATGTAACACGGGAGAAAATGAACGGGGGTCCCCTAAAATCGGAAGAGAAGCTAAACCAAAGGGCTGCCCAGCTCATGGAGCAGATAAAGTTTACAACCAAGTTTATATAGTTGATGAAGTTATAACCAATATCTGCAATGGGATTTATCCGTAAAATGAAAAGGGAAACATATCCCTTCACCACTGACCCACATACAGACATCTGCAAACCTCGCCACCAAGACAATAAAATCTAATTGCCTAGAACTAATAATGTATACAAGATGGTGGAAACCAAATGACTGAGCAGCACAGAAGGTTAAACTTCAAGGCCAACTCTCACATAAGGGAGACATCTGATTCTAATTTACTAAGCTGGTTAACACGGACGAGGGAGCAAATTTACCAACCGTAGCTGCAAGAGACTTGCAAATCAGCAATGATTCGGAGAATGTTGTTCATTTGATTAGATCTTTGTTCGTTCTCCATGATGCTGCCGGAAGCTGGATAGGCTGAATCGATGTAGATTAAGTCCAGGAGATAAATCCCTAAAATTAAAAGAGATGAGATGACATTTAGTCTATATAGTTGCAACCGACTTAACAGAATAACAAGAGTTGGAAGAAATCTTGGAGGTCTTCTAATCCAACCGTGATGGATTAGATTTGCTCAGGCAGGAAACCCTACACCAGTGATGGCTAACCTTTTTGCCATCATGTGCCAGGAAGGGGGGGCAGGGGAGGTTCACGCGCGCGCATGCCCACACCCATAATTCTATGTGCCCCGCCCCGCACATGCGTGCGCGACCCCCCCCACCCGTCCCCCGCTCTTGGCGCATGATGGCCCGTTTTTTCTTTCTCACCTGGCTCCAGATCCTCTCTATGCATCTGGGGAGGGCGAAAACAGTCTTCCCCACCCCCTCGGAGGCCCGAAACGGCTCGTTTCCCAACTTCCAGTTGGACAGGAAGTGATGTTTTTTGCTGTCCCCAGCCTCCAGAGACTCCTGGAGTTAAGCTGGCGTGCCAGGAGACATGGCTCCGTGTGCCACCTGTGACACGCATGCCATAGGTTCGCTATCACGGCCCTACACCATTCTGGACAAATGGCAGTCCAGTTTCTTCTTCAAAACCTCCAGTGAGGGAACACCTACAACTTCTGCTGGGAAGTTGTTCTACTGATGAATTGTTCTCACTGTCAGGAATTTTCTCCTTAGTTCTAAATTGCTTCTCTCCTTGATGAGTTTCCATCCGTTGCTTCTTGTCCTGCCTTCAGATGCTTCGGAGAATAGGTTGTCCCCCTCTTCTTGGGGGCAGCCCCTCAAATATTGGAAGTCCACCATTGCTCTGACCTAGGCTTCCCAAAAGCACGAAGCCAACTCCTCGTCCCAATAAACCCCCCTTTTATTGTAGTTTATTGTAGTAGACAATACTTGGCAAGAAGTCAGGAATAGATCTTCCCTCTAATGAATTGAACTAATTGTCTCCTGCAAACTCCCCTCCCCTTTCGCTCCTCTTTTATTCCCTATGGGAGGGGCCATTCACCGTCCACCTGTGGCTTTACTCCTGAGTCGACCCTTGTTCCTTAGCTGTTCCCTTCTCCTGGCAGCTCTGTGCATGCGCACACTGGGAACAGGCCAATGGTGAAATTCATTTTTTTTTTTACTACCGTTTCTGTGGGCGTGGCTTGGTAGGCGTGGCGTGGCTTGATGGGTGTGGCAGGGGAAGGATACTGCAAAATCTCCATTCCCACCCCACTCCAGGGGAAGGATACTGCAAAATCCCCATTCCCTCCCCACTCCTGAGGGGGGGGGAGGATATTGCAAAATCTCCATTCCCACCCCACTCTGGGGCCAGCCAGAGGTAGTATTTGCCGGTTCTACTCAAAATTTCCGCTACCGGTTCTCCGAACTACTTAAAATTTCAAGCATCCTTCCTGGGGTTTAACCTCCAGCCTTTGTTAACTTCATTATTAACCAGCTTTCATAGAGTTGATAAAGTTGGAATTAACGTCATCTAAACATCACATATAGCTGATAAAATTATGACAGGTGTCCAAAAGAACTGCTAGTAAACCGAGGACTATCTTGTGTTAAGCATTTGTCTACATCGTTCCTAAAGAAACATAATCCGAGCACGAACCGTTTGGGAATGAAAGAATTGGTGTCCAATTCGGGAGGCAGCTGGTGTTAGAAGGAAAGCTGCAGAAGATACAACCGCCCCCTGTTACAACCGAAACAGATGAAACTACAGCTGCTAAACAGCTCGCATGGATGGTCTTGCTATTTAGTATTATTAGCAACATTCCAGAAACCTCAGCGGATTCACAAAACCTTATGCTAACTCATCCTCATTTGGGGACGTCAATCAATTGGGGGACGCTTCAAGACTCGCTCGAGTTAAATCTTGCCTCTGATCTTCTGCTGACTTATAGAATTGGTATCGAGATTCTCCCCACTACCACCACTTTTACGGGAGAATTTCAGCTATCTCTCTCCGAAAAGAAACCAGTAAAAGACAGCCTTCCAAAACATCCTAAGCAGAGGTGGGTTACAGCAGGTTCTGACCAGTTCTGGAGAACCGGTAGCGGAAATTTTGAGTAGTTCGGAGAACCGGTAAATACCACCTCTGGCTGGCCCCGCCCCCATCTATTCTCTGCCTCCCGAGTCCCGGCTGATTGGGAGGAAATGGGGATTTTGAAGTATCCTTCCCCTGGAGTGGGGTGGGAATGGATATTTTGCAATATCCTTCCCCTGGAGTGGGGAGGGAATGGATATTTTACAGTATCCTTCCCCTGGAGCGGGGTGGGAATGGAGATTTTGCAGTATCCTTCCCCTGGAGTGGGGTGGGAATGGAGTTTTTGCAGTATCCTTCCCCTGGAGTGGGGTGGGAATGGAAATCAGCTGGCGCCAGAGCTGAGCTGGCATGCCAGGCGACATGGCTCCGCATGCCACCTGTGGCACGCGTGCCATGGGTTCGCCGTCACGGATCTATAGTCTCAAAGGAGTAGCAAATAGGAAAATAAAATCCATTAACCAGCTATATATACACCGGTACACCAATTTTGTTTTCTTCCTCTACTTGAATCGTGTTCTGCCTATCGCTACGCAGTATATTTTTATTTTATTTTATTTTTTATTTTATTTAGTTTGTCAAACACGTACGAGATAACAGGTATAGGTATAAACATGGACATGAGCACGTGAAATGAGTACAAATAAATGGGGACAGTAGGACAGGGACGGTAGGCACGCTGGTGCGCTTATGCACGCCCCCCCTTTACGGACCTCTTAGGAACGGGGTGAGTTCCACGGTAGACAGTTTAAGGTTGAAGCTATGGGGTTTGAGGATGTAACAACGGACTCAGGTAGTGCGTTCCAGGCATTGACCACTCTGTTGCTGAAGTCGTATTTTCTGCAATCGAGTTTGGAGCGGTTTTCCTTGAGTTTGTATCGATTGTTTGCCCATGCAGTTGAAGCTGAAGTAGTCGTTGACAGGTAGGAGGTTGTAGCAGACAATGTTGTGTACTATGCTTAGATCGGACCGCAGGCGGCGCAGTTCCAGATTGTCCAAGCCCAAAATTTCAAGCCTGGTGGCATAAGGGCTTCTATTGTGAGCAGAGGAGTGGAGGATTCTTCTCGTGAAATACCTCTGGACCCGCTCGATTGTATTAATGTCTGATATACAGTGTGGGTTCCAGGCAGACAAGCTGTATTCGAGAATTGGTCTGGCAAAGGTTTTGTATGCCCTAGTTAGCGGTACAGTGTTACCGGAGAAAAAGCTTCTCAAAATTAGGTTAACAACTCTTAGTGCCTTTTTGGCAACGCTGTTAACAGTGAGCTCTGGCACTTAGACGGTTGGAGATGAGTACTCCCAAGGTCCTTGACAGAGTGAGTATAATTTTAATTTTAATATTTAATTTTAATTCTTCGGCAAAGTTTCTCCATTCAGAAGGATGGTTTTCCTCTACTCTCCATGCGCTTTTGCATCAGTAAAATTGCCTGTCACACCAAAGCTGCTCTTGCTCTGAGAAAAAATCTTCTGTACTGGTTGGGTTTTTGTTTATTTTTTATTTTTTATTCTTTTCCCTTGTGCTTTTGCCAAACTGGAACGGTGCCCTCTTCATACAAAGTGATGAAAGGAGCAGCTCTTTTGGAACCTGGCTGGCATCCTTCATTTTTTTTAAGCCGTTCATAATTAAATGCTTGTATTCTCTCGAACGGGTGGGTGGGTGCCACACAACGGCGTTGCTTGGGAATGCAGCAGGCAAAAAATTCATACAAAGGCAAAAGGGAAGGCGAGGAACACCCACATTTTCACCCTCCCCCCTCGAAGCTTGTCGCTAAGGTGTAAGAGTAATAGAGTAGCAGAGTTGGAAGGGAGCTTGGAGTCCAACTAGTCCAACCCAGGGATGGGTTCTAAATTTTTTTACTACCGGTTCTGTGTGCGTGGCTTATTTAGTGGGCGTGGCTTGATGGTCATGTGACAATTATTTAGGATTTAGCAGAGGTACTGGTCTACCAGGCTTTTAACTGCTTGCAGAGCTGTACCGGTCTACTCATGTATTTTTGCAGGCACCGGTCTACACATTTGTTTTCTTTTAACATTGATCAGCTGTAGGGCGGCCCTTTGAAGCCCTGCGGCAAGAGTTTAAACAGTTTTTTTTCCCTCTAGCCATCAGCTGGGACTCAGGAGGCAGCAATAGAGTGGGGGTGGGGCCAAATAAAAGGTAAGAATAACGCGAGGGGTGGGGTGGGGCAGAACCGGTTCGGTGACGTCATATCGTCACCGCTATCGGCTCTGCGGAACCAGGCGGAACTGGGAGGAACCCACCACTGGTCCAAGCCCCTGCTTAGGCACGGAGACTCTATACTATTTCAGAGAAACGGGGTGTCCAATAACTTCTTCAAAACTTCCAGTGTTGGAGCATTCACAACTTCTGGAGGCAACTTCTGTTCCACTGGTTAATTGTCCTCGCTGTTAAGAAGTTTCTCCTTAATTCCAGGTTGCTTCTCTCCTTGATTAGTTTCCATCTGTTGCTTCTTGTCCTGCCTTCAGGTGCTTTGGAGAAGAGGTTGACTCCCCTCTTTGTCTGCAAGATGCAGAGTGAGGCTGCAACAGTTTGGAGCGAAGCGACCACTTGGCCGTTGATTCTGCAGTATTTAAGACCTGGGAATGAGGGGTGCATATTTGCCCAGCCAAATCAGGATAAAGCATCTAAACATTTTTTTTTTTTGATAGTCCTCCAGATACACATACATTTCTTATTACTGCTGTTAAAGGACATTGTGGCTTAGATAGAAAACGCCCAGGTTTACATAGCTTTGTGGTTTACCGGCTGATTTTGACCGAGTCCCTTTTTCCCCCCATGTTCTCGTACATTTTTGTAGCCCACATCACCGTCTTTTTAATAGGGGGTTGGTGGTCCTTTCCACTGGCTACGATTCCAGACCGAAACCACACGGATGCCGAAACACTGAGAAGCCTTCATTAGCCTCCCTCCCCTGAACCAATTAACTCCAGTTCATCTCTAGAGGAAATGCTGAGTTTGTATCTTCACTACTTTGCCATAGAGGGAGGTTCCACTCGCTTGCCTTGATCTGAGGTTTCGGGCCTAACACGGTTAAAATGTCGACGGACGGAAACGGCTTCAAACGGGGGATGCAATTTAAAGATCGCAACAAGGCAGGCCATATTTCCTTTTAAAAACCCCAAACTGCAAGGCATACTTCAGGAAAGTTGTGGGTCTGTTTTCCAGAAGATAGCAGTCTTCAATATTTGAGGGGCTGCCCCCAAAGAAGAGGGGGGTCGACCTGTTCTCCAAAGCACCTGAAGGCAGGACAAGAAGCAACGGATGGAAGAGCCGAGGTGGCGCAGTGGTTAGAGTGCAGTACTGCAGCTACTTCAGCTGACTGCTAGTTCAGCAGATCAGCGGATCAAATCTCACCGGTTCAAGGTTGACTCAGCCTTCCATCCTTCCGAGGTGGGTAAAATGAGGACTCAGATTGTTGGGGGCAATATGCTATTTAGTATACTGTCTTTGGTATAAACCGCCCAGAGTCCTCGGAGAGTGGGCGGCATAGAAATATGACTAATAAAATAAATAAATATAATAAAGGACAGATCCAATCTAGAACTAAGGAGAAATTTCCTGACAGTTAGAACAATTAATCAGTGGAACAAAGTTGTGAGTAAAGAAGAGACTTCACTTAAGATTGCCGGGAGAAATATCAACAATCTCAGATATGCCGATGATACCACTCTAATGGCAGAAAGCGAAGAGGAACTAAAGAGCCTCTTGATGCGGGTGAAGAAGGAGAGTGCAAAAGTTGGCTTGAAACTCAACATAAAGAAAACTAAGATCATGGCATCCGGCCCTCTCAATTCCTGGCAAATAGATGGGGAAGAAATGGAGGTAGTGACAGATTTTATTTTCCTGGGCTCCAAGATCACCGCATATGGAGACTTCAGCCAAGAAATTTAAAAGATGCTTGCTCCTGGGGAGGAAAGCTATGGCAAATCTAGACAGCATACTAAAAAGCAGAGACATCACCCTGCCAGCCAAAGTGCATATAGTCAAGGCGATGGTTTTCCCAATTGCAATGGATGGCTGTGAAAGGTGGACCATAAGGAAGGCTGAGCGCCAAAGAATGGAGGCCTTTGAACTCTGGTGCTGGAGAAGAAGACTCCTGTGAGTCCCTTGGACTGCAAGGCGATCCAACCGGTCAGTCCTAGAGGAGATCAACCCTGACTGCTCTTTAGAAGGCCAGATCCTGAAGAGGAAACTCAAATACTTTGGCCACCTAATGAGGAGGAAGGACTCCCTGGAGAAGAGCCTCATGCTGGGAACGATGGAGGGCAAAAGAAGAAGGGGACGGCAAAGAATGAGGTGGCTGGATGGAGTCACCGAAGCAGTCGGTGTGAGCTTAAATGGACTCCAGAGGATGGTAGAGGACAGGAAGGCCTGGAGGAACGTTGTCCATGGGGTCGCGATGGGTTGGACACGACTTCGCAACTAACAACAACAAGAAGAAGAGACTGGACCGTCATTTGTCTGAAGTGTTACAGGGTTTCCTGCTTGAGCAGGGGGTTGGACTGGAAGACCTCCGAGGCCCCTTCCATCTCTTTTGTTATTCTGATAACTTTCCAGGGTTTGCCACAAGAATATCTGTCCTGGGGAGGGGGGGATTGATTAAAACTGAGCAGTGTTTATATTGCAGGAGGAGGATGTTTTGAAAAGGAGGCCATGTTCGCATCAACTGAACAATTCCCTCGAAAAGACAGAATTGCTTGACGTGGAGACTTTGGCCGAAGCCAGAGCCAGAACCTTTCGGGGGTGCCAAAGAAAGCATGGCAAGGTTGATTTCTAAACTCCTGGCTCTTAAACATGCTACTGTGTGGAGAACAGGCGAGATTTTATTTTATGCGGAGGGGTGGGGGGGGGGGGGAGAGGAATGAGGGGAAAGGACTCCCTTAAGAAGAAAAAGCCATCGGGATCCTTTCCAGAAAAGTGAGCTCATGGGCAGCTGTCTCCACAGACGGAAATATTTTCCATCTCTAGGCAAATCCTACTTCATGATTGCTCGAGACAGACAATCAGCTGGGCGATATGTGGGCAGCCACGCATGTTTTCATTAGTGAGTGAGATTTTTGGGGGGGGGGGGGGGGGCGCTTAGGAAGGAAGCCGTGGGCTTCTTCGACCATCTGCGATTCCATGAATTGTCTCCCTTCTTAAGAGTAGAGTAGAGTAGAGTAGAGTAGAGTAGAGTAGAGTAGAGTAGAGTAGAGTAGAGTAGAGTAGAGTAGAGTAGAGTAGAGTAGAGTAGAGTAGAGGAGGGGAGGGGAGGAGAGGAGAGGAGGGGAGGGGAGGGGAGGGGAGGAGAGGAGAAGAGAGGAGAAGAGAAGAGAAGAGAAGAGAAGAGAAGAGAAGAGAAGAGAAGAGAAGAGAAGAGAAGAGAAGAGAAGAGAAGAGAAGAGAAGAGAAGACAAGAGAAAAGAGAAGAGAATAGCCCGTAGGAAGGATTTGTAATTTGACCATCACGTTCTCAGCTGGGTGATCATTAAAGCTTCTCGAAGTTATGCTGGTCACTTGAACCCAGGATCTCTCTTGAAAGTGATCTCTTTTGCAATTGCCGGCCATAAACGAAGGACAAATTGTCAGATGAATGAGAGGAGAGTGAAAAGGAGGAGGAGAAGGAAGATTGTGGGGTCCTCGGTGCTTTCTGAGGCTTGGTGATTTTCTTGCAGACGTTTCATAACCCACCTAGGTAATATCATCAGTGCTAGGAGGGAAGAGGGTTTATGGAGAAGAGGAGGAGGAGGAGGAGGACCGTTGCAACATCCCAATGGTCACGTCGTCAAAATTTAAATACTTGGCAACTGACTCGTATTTATGACGGTTACAGTGTCCTGGGATCAATTGTGGCCTTCCGAGAAGCGAAGTCAACGGGAAAGGCGTATTCACTTACCCACCGTATTCCTAACTTAACGACTGTAGTGATTCATTAAGACTACCTTGGCAAGAAAAGGTCGTAAAAGGGGGAGAAACTCACTTAACAACAACGTTCTCACTCAGCATCCAGAAACCATCGCCAAGGACTGCTTATCACAAAAACCACCTTATGGTTGTCTGGCGTTACCTCCCGTTTGCTACAAGCCCGGCATTCTTTGGAATTGTCCAGCCAACATATCCAGCTGACGTGTTCCAACTGACGCATTCAAACCACTGGAGGGAAAAATGATCTTTTTGCCAATTATTCCCCTCTTTGAAAAAAAAAAGCAAAAATTACAGGGCTTTAATAGAAGAACGAGAAGGAAAATATAAAAACCCCACCATAACTTTGAGATTAGCTTTGGCTCCAACTGCATATTATTCATTCAGAATCTTTTCCACATTTGAAGAGCCCTCAAAAAAAGAATTGTTTCTCAATGGCCAATTTGAGTGATCCGTGCACAAACCCAGACCCCCACCCCCCAAAAAATGCCCAGCATCGACAGTTTGCAAAACCAGAGGCACCGTTTTCAAAATGTTAGCAAAGAGTCAGAATACGAAGCCAAGAAATCTGTGGTCTCCTCGGTCTGCAGAAATTTAGAGGAAGGGTTCCGTGGATGAAGGGAGGGGCAGGAAAAAACTTTCCTGCGGAGAAGAATCGACAGCCTGATTAATCTTGGTAGGATTGGGGGTATTTGGGGTGGGGGTGGGGGGTGCAAATGAACGGGGGAGTTTTGCCAAAGCTGGCAAGAAACTGTAAGGTGGGATCCATCAGGCCAACCCCGGTAGTCAGAGGAATGGAATCAGTCAGCAAAGCTTGAATAAATAAAGCGAGATATATATTTTTTCCCCTTTAATCTACTGCCACAAAAGAGTAAAGAGAAGCAACTACATAGGTACGGTAAAAGAAAGAAACCAAATCCTAAAGTCTTACATGAGATAGACAGATAGATAGGTAGGTAGGTAGGTATGTATGTAGGTAGGTAGGTAGGTAGGTAGGATGATAGAGATAGATAGATAGATAGATAGATAGATAGATAGATAGATAGATAGATAGATAGATAGATAGATAGATAGATAGATAGATAGATAGATAGGCAGGCAGGCAGGCAGGCAGGCAGGCAGGCAGGCAGGCAGGCAGGCAGGCAGGCAGGCAGGCAGGTAGAATGATAGATAGATAGATAGATAGATAGGCAGGCAGGCAGGTAGAATGATAGATAGATAGATAGATAGATAGATAGATAGATAGATAGATAGATAGATAGATAGATAGATAGATAGATAGATAGATAGATAGGCAGGCAGGCAGGCAGGCAGGCAGGTAGGATGATAGATAGATAGATAGATAGATAGATAGATAGATAGATAGATAGATAGATAGATAGATAGATAGATAGACAGATGATAGAGAGAGATAGAGATAGAGAGATAGATAGGATGATTGATAGATTGGTAGATAGGATGATAGATAGATAGATAGATAGATAGACAGATAGATAGATAGATAGATAGATAGATAGATAGATAGATAGATAGATAGATAGATAAACAATTAATCTTGCCTCCCGAAGTTATGGGTGCTCCCACTCTGGAGGTTTTTAAGAAGCAATTGGACAGCCACTTGTCTGAAATGGTATAGGGTCTCCTGCTTGAAAATGGGGTTGGACTAGAGGACCTCCAAGGTCCCTTCCCACTTTGTTATTCTGAATGGTAGAAGTAAAATCTGATACCAACAAACTGAAACACTCTGTGGTCATGAGACGTATTTTCCACAATATTTGGTGTACAGTTGGCACTGCTAATGCTAACTCCTATAGAGTAGAGTAGAGTAGAGTAGAGTAGAGTAGAGTAGAGTAATCTTTATTGGCCAAGAGTGATTGGACACACAAGGAATTTGTCTTCGGTACAGAAGTGTACATGCAAAAGAACAGAGTAATATTAATCATAATAATGATACCAATAAGAGAGGGTAGTAGTATATCACAGTATTATATTAACAGTGATATCTGAAATCATATGCATGTCAGGAAGGGACGATTTAAATTAAGGCAACTCAAAGACCCATTCTTTGTAACCTCAATATCCCTTCCAATGGTTGCGTTATCTCCTACTGCTAATAGGGCCTAGATACCACTGTTATTAGGAACACGGTGACTCAGTGGCTAAGACGTTGAGCTTGTCAATCGAAAGGTCGGCAATTCAGCGATTCGAATCCCTAGTGCCGTGTAACGGGGTGAGCTCCCGTTGCTTGTCCCAGCTTCTGCCAACCTAGCAGTTCGAAAGCAGGTAAAAAATGCAAGTAGAAAAATAGGGACCACTTTTGGTGGGAAGGGAACAGCGTTCTGTGCGCCTTTGGCATTGAGTTATGCCGGCCACATGACCACGGAGACGTCTTCGGGCAGCGCTGGCTCTTCAGCTTTGAAATGGAGATGAGCACCGCCCCCTAGAGTCGGGAACGACTAGCACACATGTGCGAGGGGAACCTTTACCTTTACCTTTTACCATTGTTATTTTTTTAAAAAAAAAACACTACATTTTTTTCCACCCTACCCTTAAGCAACATTCATCCGCGGAACAATTTTATTATTATTTTTTTTCTATCCCAAAAAGGTTTGGGAAAATTAATACGCTTCTTAGTCACTACTATAATCCCCGCGTACTTGCAATTAGACAATGCCGAAAGAATGCTTCGTATAAACAGAAAGCTGAAATCAGTTTTGGTAGTTTAATCTGCACAGCGGTGACTTATGTTTACCTCATTTGTTGAGCTGGGATCTTTGGTCCAAAACAGCTGCAGGAACTTCAGAAACGCCAAAGTCATTTCCAGGACAATAATTATGCTTGAAAGGATATTTTGTATAGGGGGGGTGGATGGGGGGGAATGCAGAATTGCCATATATGTCTTTCTGGATCCATCATTTCGTCATGGACAGAACAAAAGAATGACTAGCACATGAATGGACGTCTCAGAGCCATTCTCATGAAAGTATATTTTAATTCTAAGCCTAATTAACGACCTTGAATTAAAAATTTAAGTCTCAGAAGTTGGACTTAAAATTTGCAGCCTCGTTCAAATAAATGGCCCATTGATTATCATCGGTACAACAGTTCTCTCAAGTGGACAGTTCAAAGTTGCCACGGCGCTAAAAAAAGGGATTTATGACCGTTTCTCACACTTACGACCCTTGCAGCATCCCCGGGGACACGCGATCAAAATTCAGGTGCTTGGCAACTGACTTGTACTCGTGACAGTTGCACTCTCCGGCCGGGGTCACGTGGCCCTTTTCGGCGACTTTCTGACAAGCAAGGTCAAATGGGGGAGCCAGATTCGCTGAACAACTGAACAACGGCAAGCAATTCACTGGGGCAAGAAAGTGTCATGGTCCGCCAGCAGCCTGCGTAGCTGGCAGCGGAGTCAGACAGTGAGGAGGCTGGGGAGGAACATGGGCCAGTCCTGGAGTCTGGGAGAGGCCCGGACGAGGGCTCTGCGTCGGAGGCAGAGAGGGGACCAGGGCCATCTGGGAGTGATGCACTGACTCCGGAGCTTCCAGAGCCAGACAGTACAGAGGCAGAGGAACAGGAGCAGCCTGTTCCTAGTGCGTGCATGCGCAGAGCTGCCAGAAGGCAAGAACAGTTAAAACAAAAGGGATGACTTGGGAGTAAGGCCTGGAGATGACTGACCCCTCCCATTAGGCTTAAAAGAGGAGCAAAGGCATGTGGGCCCTTTGCAGGAAAGCAATGTTGTTAATTCTTTTTCCAGTCGGCATCTCTGTTTGATTCTGGACTCTGTGTGGCTTTGCCAAATAGGTCTTTGGCAATATGTCAAAGGAGATAATGGTTGGTGATTATCCCGAAGGACTTCTCCCGAAGGACTTTTTGCAACTAATTGGGACTCAGCTGTGAATGAACGTAATTCACAGCTGTTGCAATAAAAAAGGTTTCTGGGACTACTCGTGTGTTTTCATGACTCACGAAGCCTAGGTCACAACAGAAAGGTTGCAAAATGAGGCAAAACTCACTTAACAAATGTTTCACTTTGCAGCAAAAATTTTGGCGCTCGATCTCGATCGAAAGTCAAGGACTACCGGTTACTCCCGTGATGGCGAACCTATGGCACACATACCAAAGGGGGCAGAGCCCTCTCTGTGGGCATGCACGCCGTCGCCAGCTGCTCTTCTGGTTATCTGGGCCATTTTGGGGGCCGTTTTCTGGCCAAAAAACAGGCATGCGCGCACCAGCCAGCTGGTCTCCGGGTTTCCGGTGCTCCGGCGCACTCACATGCACACATGTGCACGCGTGTTCTGGTTTGGCCAAAATGGGTTACTGAGTCACTGGGTTACTCGTTTTTAACTTGAATCCCTAATCACATTTCTTTTTAAGATCTTCCAAACTGAAGGTCATATCTATTAACCATACCATAGCTAGTATACAGGGATTCTAGCGCACTATCACGCTGTTGCCACTGAAATAGCATCACTTGATCTCCAATATGTGCAAGGGCAAAACTCCGATGGTTTCCACCTGGGCTTAATCTGTTTTTGTTTAAAAAAAAAAAAAACTGCTATTTTCCAGCTCAGTTCTTTAAGAACTGGTTGCATCTGGACCGGTGGCTGGGTCTGTTTTCAATTTTGATAAAAGAGAATATTTGTAGCTCAAGGTTGAACTGTGGCGTACTTGGTGCTCTCTGAGCTTGGTGGGGGGTCGGGTTTTTTTTTTGTAGACGTTTCATGACCCAACTAGGTAACATCATCAGTGCTAGAAGGGAGTGGTGTTCTTGCACCTCCTTCTAGCATTGAAGATGTTACCTAGTTGGGTCATGAAACATGCGACACGAAAGCAGCCAAGCACAGAGAGTACCAAGGACTCCAGGGTCCTCCTTCTCCTTCTCCTCCTCTTCCTTTCCCCCTCCCCAAACTGGGACGCTGATTTTTTAAACAGAAAAGCTGTTTGACCCATTGAGTAAAACAGTTGAGTGACATCCTCTCTGGTAGGTCTGTCTGAAGTAGCGACCAAAATATTCTTAAGACTTGCAACAAAAGTTGACTGCAACAACAAAAAATATTATTAGAAAACGCTCGAAACAAAGGTGCTGAGACTCTAGAAAGAGTGCAGAGAAGAGCAACAAAGATGATTAGGGGACTGGAGGCTAAAGCATATAAAGAACGGTTGCAGGAACTGGGTATGTCTAGTTTAATGAAGAGAAGGACTAGGGCAGTGGGAACTTTAAGAAGTGTGGACTTCAACTCCCAGAATTCCCCATCCAGCATGGCTGGCTGTGAGATTTTGGGAGTTGAAGTCCATACATCTTGAAGTTCCCAAGTTTGGGAAACACTGGACTAGGGGAGACATGATAGCAGTCTTCCAATATCTCAGGGGCTGTCCCAAAGAAGAGGGAGTCAAGCTATTCTCCAAAGCACCTGAGGGCAGGACAAGAAGCAATGGGTGGAAGCTAATCAAGGAGAGAAGCAACTTGGAAGTAAGGAGAAATTTCCTGACAGTGAGAACAATTAACCAGTGGAACCACTTGCCACCAGAAGTTGTGCTTGTTTCATCACTGGAAGTTTTTAAGAAGAGACTGGACAGCCATTTATCTGAAGTGGTGTAGGGTCTCCTGCCTAAGAAGGGGGATGGACTAGAAGACCTCCAAGGTCCCTTCCAACTCTTGTTATTCTATTCTAAAGTTTGTTTTCTCCAAAAACAAATTTTGGTTGCCATTTCCACTTGTTTGTCTTCTCTAGGCAGGTAGAACGGCTTCCCTCCAGAATTGCTCCATTATCCCTGGAGAAACTGGACAACCATTTGTCCGGAATGATGTAGGTGTCAGCGTCCCAGCACTGACATATATAAAGAGAGGAGAAACTTGAACTTTTGCCTGCTAAATCCCTTTGAAGATTCTCTCTCCTCGGAGATGGGAGAGGGGGGGAGACATTCCTGTGATCTGACGAAGAAGAGATCAGGAAAGGGACTTGGAAGATAGCCAATGAGAAGCAGAGAATTGGGGATCGGAAAGGGAGGGATTGGGAGGGCAAAGGTCAGTACTGACCGCGAAAGAGCCAGGATCAGATTGCCGTGCTCGAATAAAGAGAAAATTTCCTTAAAGATTGGCAGTTTGGAAATTCATTTATTTTGAGATAGCACCGAAACCTGACAGTAGGCTCTCCTGCTTGAGCAAAGGGTTGGACTAGAAGACCTTCAACGTCCCTTTCAGCCTTACAATTCAATAATGTCCGATTCCATGATGGACAGCTGTTACCTACTGAAAACCTTGCTCCTGACTGTCTCAGGAAGGAGGATGGCTCCTTTAGCCAGCCAGGGCTTCGCATCAGCTGGTAACGATTGCAGATTATTATTTTTTTTAATATAAGACATGCTTGCATAATTTCATGCTTGGGGCTTGGGATAGAGCATCTGGTACGAGGACGACCCTGAAGGAAACAGACCGAAGGGAAAAAAAAATGTTTCTCGCCTGCATGTCTCCATCTTTTTCGTGGCTTGTTGCTACAGAAGTAGAGCTTCTGTTGGAGGCGGAATTTGGTACCAATAGACCCGAGAATGCCGTGATGATTATCCAGACCGACCTAGGCTTCACTCAAAAGTAAACCCTACAAATTGACTCCGGAGTGCGTTTGAAAATTAATTCCATCTGCTCGACGGACCATGGCCAATGACTTCAACCGGCTCCTTTCCATCTCCCCCCCCCCCACACACAAAATAGCTGGACGTTTATCCTTCCATGATTAATCCTGACCTATTTCAAAACAGGCCAGCAATCTATTTTAAAAAAAAAAAAAGGCCTTATAAGATCTAAGGTCTGGTTTCATAGGAAGCCGTCTACGGACATAGCCTGCATGTCCCAGGCATCCTCACGTATAATTTTCGTCTAGGTTGATTCCAAAAATGCAGAAACTCACTCGCTTGTTGGGTTCAGAAAAAATAAGAGTAACTATTTGGCTTTGCGTTCCTATATTGTCTGCTTTCTGTTTATAAGATCAACCAATCTGTATCTTCTTGTATTAGTTTGTGTTCTAGTACAGGATTAATGACTTAACCTCTAATAAATGCTTAGAGTTATTAGGACCCTTATTTCTTAATTGCAGAACTGTTAAATTGGTATCAAATATAATTATCTATCTATCTATCATCTATCTATCTATCTATCTATCTATCTATCTATCTATCTATCTATCTATCTATCATCATCTATCTATCTATCTATCTATCTATCTATCTATCTATCTATCTATCTATCTATCTATCAACATCTCTCTCTCTCTACCTACCTATCTACAGTATCTATCTATCTACAGTATCTATCTATCTATCTATCTATCTATCTATCTATCTATCTATCTATCTATCTATCTATCTATCTATCCATCTACCTATCTTCCATATATACCTTCAAATTTAATCAGGAAATTGAATCTATCTATCCTTCAAGGTCCCTTCTAACTGTTATTTTGTTCTTCTATCATCCATCCATCCATCCATCTCCCCCTATCTCTATCAATGTCTATCAATGTATCTCTCTCTCTCTCCTCTCTCTCTCTCTAATCTATCTATCCTTCAGGTCTCTTCCAACTCTATTATTCTCCTCTCCTCCCTCTATCCCTCCCTGCCTCTTTTTTATTTTTCTTTCTTTCTCTTCTTTCTTTCTTCTTTCTTTTTCTTCCTCCCTCCCTCTCTCTCTCCCTCTCTCTCTCTCTCTCTCCCTCCCTCCCTCCCTCCCATCTACCTATCTTCCACATATACCTTCAAACTTAATCCGGAAGCCGGATCATTTGCAATCCTTCTAGGAAACAGCCCCCACTTTCGATGCCAAGTGCTAAGCGGTGACCCCTTTCTCTCTCCCCCCACCTCCCCCCCCACGTGCCCCAGATCTTGGAGAGGCAGGTCCTTTAAAAAAAAAAAAAGGCTTACATAAGCCACCCTGAGCAGAACTGCTGCATCCTGCCTTGAACAGAAGCCTCAAAAGAAAAAAAGAAGAAAAAATAAAAAAAAACATTTCTACGTTTCTGCCTTAAGTCATCTCTCCTTTCTCAGCCCTGACGAAGCCTAAGGGAGGGAGAGAGGGCGTCTACGACACGGGTTTGATTTCCCCAAGCTGTGACCTCACTGGGCACACACAAAAAAAAGAGGTGGGGGGGTGTTTTCAGCCAGCCCTCTGGAAGGAGGCCCTGGGGGGGGTAGGGTCTCCTCTCTTTGCCGGTGTGGCTCTTTGACTTGATGGGAGGAGGGTAGGTGGGTGTAAATGGAGGTTACCCAACCAGAACGTCTGCCTGCTCACTGCATGCTCGATTGTCATCCCTTCCCCTCCTCCGGCGTGGACATCCTACCCACCACAAAGGAGACGGTATATCAGGCTGGGGGTAGCTACTCCTGGAGTGATGGATTGAGGACGCCAAGAGTGTCAGCCTATTGTTTCTCAGCTCCTACCGAGCACGGGGGAGCCGACGGATGGACCCGGCGATCAGATTCAAGGGACGCGGATTCCCACAATAAGGAAGTCAGCAAACCCCTGGACAACCCTTCCTTTCCCTTGTTGTCCTGCTTTGCAACGCCGGCCAGGACCCCCAGGCGAGACATTTCCCTCCTGCCGTAGAAGCTGGGCTTCTACGTTTTGGCTACCGTTTTATTTGGCATCGGGGATGTGGTCCTTATTTCCAGGGATGAACCTAGCAGCGGATTCTTGATTTAAAAGGAAAACAAGTAAAGCAAAAAAAAAAAAAAAATAAATAACAAATAAAAATGCAAGTTTGAAGCTGGAAGAAAGAAACCCCCCAGGGGAAAAAAAGAGGGTAAAGAGGATACGGAACAATATTTGCAATTTAACAGGATAATCTGACCGTACGATATTTTGCAGAACAAAAACACAAAACAAAACCGACAGCTTTGGAAAACAAAGCCTGCTTTTCGGTAAGTATTTTTTTGGGGTCATCAGCTGTTAGGGGAGGCTGAGGAGGGGAGCATTTTCAGCAAAAGAAATCCAGAGCAGTTTTCAAACGCTAAGATTTTCTCCGTGGTTTGCTTTTTCTTTTTCTTTTTCCTTTCTTAAAAAAAACAAACAAACAAACTTCAGAGTCTCTGTTTATAAACTTTAGCCTAAGATATTGAAATGCCTAAGTTCTGAATCACCGCATCTGTGAAATGAGTTTGGCTCTTTGTAAACGCAGCCTAAGATACCCGAAACTCTAA
The DNA here is from genome assembly GCA_037215915.1 of Pantherophis vulpinus. Lineage (NCBI taxonomy): Eukaryota > Metazoa > Chordata > Lepidosauria > Squamata > Colubridae > Pantherophis > Pantherophis vulpinus. The sequence continues at coordinate 1,015,932 of JAXLNS010000017.1, read as the reverse complement.
AACTCTTAATTCATGGGATGTATAAAATGTGCATTGCTTTTCCTTAATGCTAATAACTTTTACGACGTGTGTCTCTTCTTTGAAAAGGACTGTTGTATTACGGTCCAGGAAATCGGTTTTTTCGCTTTCCTCTGACACACGAATCAGATTCAAAGCTCCTTTAAAAATAAACCTTTCACAAAAATCACCGTGTTTGTATGTACAGGGACAATGGCTTTTAATATATATATGTAGCTAAGCAGAGTGGAATATTGGAGAAATAATTGATGGAACAGTATCAACACGAGATGGCAAGGGAGAAGTTTTAAGGCTATGATTGAACAGGGTTGCGAAGCTCTGGAAGAGAAACTTTTTAAGACCGTTTGGCTTAAAGGGACGACAAAATGAGGCCACTCTTTTAAGGGGAACGAGAGCAAATCTAATATTACAGTTCAAATTGCAAGAAAAACATGTTTTAAATAAGGATGGTTTTTTTTTTTCTGGGGAATTTTTGTCCGACCTAGAAACAGACTGCTCACCAAGACCAGAGATGGAACTGAAAGTCACTTAGGAAAACTTAAAAAAAAAATTGTGAAATTATAGGCTCACATATCTATAGCTCTCTTCTACCTAATTCAGCTCAAAATTTCTGTTGCTAAGTGAGACCTTTGTTAAATGAGTCCTGCCCCCATTTTACGACCTTTCTCACCACCGTGGTTAAAGTGAATTGCTGCGGTTCTTCCGTTAGGTTGTTAAGCGAATCCGGCTTCCTCCTTGACTTTGCTTATCAGACGGTCGCAAAAGGGGATCGAGCGACCCCCGGCACGTTGCAGCCGTCATAAATATGAGCCAAGAGTCTGAATTTTGATCACACGTGGCCATGGGGATGCTGCAACGGTCCTAAGTGTGAAAAATGGGCCTGGTGTGACTTTTTTCCAGTGCCGTTGCAACTTTGGACATCGTCACTAAATGAACTGTTGCAAGTTATTTATTTATGTCACATCTTTATCACTCAAGGCAGTGAGAACATATCCAGCACAGCTTCCTACTTCTATTGTCCTCACAATAACACCTGTGAGGTAGATTAGGTTGAGAGATGGCCCAAAGTCACCTAGTCAGTTTTCATGCGAAGGCGAGACTAGAACTCACCGTCTCCTGGTGGTTGGCTCCCCCAGGAGGCTTTCGTGGCTAAGGCAGGACTTGAACTCATGGTCTTCTGCCTTCTAGCCCTGTGACTTAACCACGAAACCAAACTGTTCCTACGCGAGAAATGGGGAGGCTGGGAGTTCTAGTTCCCACCTTACGCATGAAAGCTGGCTGGGTGACTTTGGGCCAATCACCAGGAGACTGTGAGTTCTAGTCCCGCCTTAGGCATGAGAGCCAGCTGAGTGACTTTGGGCCAATCACCAGGAGACGGTGAGTTCTAGTCCCGCCTTAGGCAAGACAGCCGGTTGGCTGACTTTGGGCCAATCACCAGGAGACGGTGAGTTCTAGTCCCGCCTTAGGCATGAGAGCCAGCTGAGTGACTTTGGGCCAATCACCAGGAGACGGAGAGTTCTAGTCCCGCCTTAGGCATGACAGCCGGTTGGCTGACTTTGGGCCAATCACCAGGAGACGGAGAGTTCTAGTCCCGCCTTAGGCAAGACAGCCGGTTGGCTGACTTTGGGCCAATCACCAGGAGACGGCGAGTTCTAATCCCGCCTTAGCCATGACAGCCAGCTGGGTGACTTTGGGCCACTCCCTCTCCTCTCAGTCCAGCCCACCTCACAGGGTTGTTGTTGTTGTGGGCAAAAATAGAAGCAGGAAGGTGCGTTGGATAAGTTTGCCACCTTGAGTTATTTATAAAAAAAAAAAACACCAATAAATGCGGGATACAAATATAAATATTATCTTTACGAGCAGGACGGCGCCATCAAAATTTAGACTAGAGTTACCAAGCCATCCTTTTTTCGTAACTGAGCCAGCCCAAGTGTCATTTAAAATGCCCTTTTTTTTTTAACCCCCAAAACCAGAAAGGTTTTATCCAAACCCCATCCGTTTACGCAGGCAGTTAAGAATCCAAGACTAGGCTGCAAAACATGAGTTTTAAAACTTCAGAGAAATCCGTGTCTTTTGGTTTTTCCTTCCAAAAATCCTACAGTATTGTGATTTATGGGGGCGAGATATTTTTTTTACGACTTTTCGCACCCCTTCCCCCAGTTAAACGTGTCTTATAATGTGGCACGTTGATAGATGGATACAGACCGTAGTCTATTTATATTTCCCTCTCTCCCCTACCCCCAGGAAGGGGAGAGACACTGGGCCTTTTATATATTTTCATTCATTTGGGATATGAAGATTTGCTGCCAAGTGCTGGCAAATCTTAATTTACCCCTCTGGATCGTGAGGCTAGAAAACTTTTTAAAAGCTAACAAGGACCCAAGCAAGAAATAATTTTTTTCGCTCTCTCTCTCTCTTGAATTCTGAGCCCGCCTTGATTCGATATTCATAATATAGAGCTGAGGTGGCGCAGTGGTTAGAGTGCAGTACTGCAGCTACTTCAGCTGACTGCTAGTTCAGCAGATCAGCGGATCAAATCTCACTGGCTCAAGGTTATTTATTTATTTATTTATTTATTTATTTATTTATTTATTTATTTATTTATTTATTTATTTATTTATTTATTTTTTATACCGCCCTTCTTCCGAAGGACTCAGGGCGGTCTGCTTCAGCCTCCTGGTGCTGGACTTTGGGTGAAGGCTGGAGGGAAGTGCCGCTGGTGGAGAAGAGCCGGAGGGTCTCGTTCCAGTAGGACTGCCTCATGGCCTGGAACTGGCTGACCATCTCAGCCCCCTGAGCCTCCAGGCGCCGGTACCTGGCCTTGCACTCCCGCAGGTCTTCCCTCTGCTTGGAAAGCCTATGCTCCTAGTCCTCAGTGAGGTGCTTCTGCTGAGCCTCCTTCTCGGTCAGATCCAATTTGAACTGAGCCGGCTGTTTTGCCAACTCTTTCTCGTGGTGGCTGCTTAGCTCCAACAACTGCTTCTTGTTGGGGCCCTAAGGAGCCTGGGCTGGCAGGCGAGAAGTGGCTGGGAGGGGAGGGGCCAGCAGAGGCCGTTGAGGCGCCCCTCGATGTGAGTGACATCGAGTTGACCACGCCCACCCAGTCACATGACCATCTAGCCACACCCAGCCACCCAGTCATTAGGCAGATCATATTAGTGATCCGCGAGATTTAAAATTATGAATTTAGTGGTCCCTGAGGTCCAAAAGATTGGTGACGCCTGGATTAGAAGACTTCCAAACTCTGTTGTTCGGTCTTCTGAATGTGTTTTAAACAAGAGAACCAAAGCCTAATGAGAACTGTTAAAGAGAGCAAGAGGAGTCCAGGGCTTCAAGAGATGGAATCTGATCTGAAGGACTTTGGCCGAAGTCCGGTAACTTAACTATGGACTTGTGTGTGGTTGTGTTGTGAGCTCTGGTGCCTGTGCATCCAACAACATATACAGTCCTCATCTCACGCGGCTCAGTTTGTGCTTTATCTCTTGGATGCAAACGTCATTCCTCTTTGCTGGAAAAAAATTTCCTTGTAACCTTTCTTTTTTTCTTCCTAAAATCACATTCCTAAGTGACAAATCCCGGGGATAAAATCGTTGAGTCCAAGAATTTGTAATAGAACAGCTGAGATTGTTAGCCAGGGCAAATAAAAGCGTCTGGAGACACCCACACGCTCCCCACACCAACAAAAGACCTGACAACTCTATTTTCGTTTTATGACGCCTGGAGTTTTAGGGCTGAACAGCCTTGCACAAGTTGTAAAGTGTGAAAATTGGCAGGCTGCCAACGGGGCACATAAATGTTAGCCATAAATGTTCAAGCTGCCTGCCTGGGCTTTCCAATTTTTGAATGCTGGTGCTTTAAATGGTTACACCAGGCTTCTTTGTAAGAGCTTCTTGTTAAAATAATCTATATTATTTATAGTCGCCTATACTGAAAAGCAATGGTGAAATCCCATTTTTTAAAAAACTACCAATTCTGTGGGCGTGGCTTGGTGGGCGTGGCGTGGCTTGGTGGGTGTCGCTTGGTGGGCGTGGCAGAATACTGCAAAATCCTCATTCCCTCCCCACTCCTGGGGGAAGGATATTGCAAAATCTCCATTCCCACCCTACTCTGGGGCCAGCCAGTGGTGGTATTTGCCGGTTCTCCGGACTACTCAAAATTTCCGCTACCGGTTCTCCAGAACCTGTCAGAACCTGCTGGATTTCATCCCTCCTGAAAAGGATGCCTTGTTCATCAGATTCATAAAACCTACAATGTGTTCTGCGTTATCACTAATGCAGTTTAATTTTAATCCTTAGGCAAATTTATCAATTCAGGGAGATGGTTCTTTTTGATTCTACTTCTAGAGATCTGTCAAATTTCCTGAACTAATATAAAAACCTTTCCTCCTTGGAATTATTATACCCTTTGGAGATTAATCAGAAATTGGAAATTCTAGTTTCCCTACAGTAGATTCATTGACTGATGGATTCTGTTGGAATTCCTGCTTCTTTAAGAACTGTGTGCCTTTTGTTCGAGGTCCTGAAAAAAAAGACAAGCTTAAGGGAAACCATTTGGGATCCTGTCTGGCAATTGGGAAATGTGGGTTTTTTTTTTTTTTGGTGCCAAGTTATTCAGGCAAAGATCACTGAAAAAAAAAAATACTCATCCCAATAAAAGAAAAATTGGGGGCAGAGTTCTGTCAAGATTTCCCTTTGGAAAGTTACAGAAAATATTATTACCTTGAGTTTTAAAAAAGAGAGAGGAGGAAAAAAAGGGGGCAGGGAAGAATTGTCTAGAGGGCTCAGGGGATTAAAAAAAGGCATCTTTGTAAGTAGGAAAATTGCAGGAGGCTGTTGCCTTATTAATAGATCGTGAGTAGGTTTAAACTGCCTGGGACGGTGGAGGCTAAGCCCGAGGAGAATAAAAATGTGTGCAATGCATAAATATGTGCAGGCAGAGAACAAGTAAAATAAAAGAAATGCATGAACAGGTTAAGGCAGCACGAAGGCTTAAATGGGCTGGTATTTACTTAAAATAGGGACGCGATGGCACAGTAGCTAAGGCGCTCAGCTTGTCGATCGAAAGGTCGGCAGTTCAGCGGTTCGAATCCCTAGTGCCGCGTAACGGGGTGAGCTCCGGTGACTTGTCCCAGCTTCTGCCAACCTAGCAGTTCGAAAGCACGTAAAAAAAATGCAAGTAGAAAAATAGGGACCACTTTTGGTGGGAAGGGAACAGCGTTCCGTGCGCCTTTGGCATTGAGTCATGCTGGCCACATGACCATGGAAATGTCTTCGGATAGCGCTGGCCCTTCAGCTTTGAAACGGGAGATGAGCACCGCCCCCTAGAGCTGGGAATGACTAGCACATATGTGCGAGGGGAACTTTTACCTTTATTTATTTAAAACTTTTCTAAAAATTCTCATCTCTCTATCATGCCAGCTTTTCTCGCATAGGATTGGCAAAAACTGTCAAAAGCCTCCAAGGAGACAGGAGGTAGGTAGGTATCTACAAAAGGGAGGGAGGGAGGGAGGGAAGGAAGGAAGGAAGAAAAAAGAAAGAAAGAAAGAAAGAAAGAAAGAAAGAAAGAAAGAAAGAAAGAAGGAAGGAAGGAAGGAAGGAAGGAAGGAAGGAAGGAAGGAAGGAAGGAAAGAAAGAAAGAAAGAAAGAAAGAAAGAAAGAAAGAAAGAAAGAAAGAAAGAAAGAAAGGGAAAGGAAGGTTCAGAATGAACTACCTCTGAAATACAGAGAGGGAATTCTAATTCTAATTGCAAGGATTCTCCCTCCCTGGGGACAGAAGATGCTGTGATCTCTCTACTTCCTTTTCCTGTTTATACATTTTTTTAACTGGCTGGAGGTGGGAGGAAGCTTTGATGTGAGGCTACTCTGTTCCATGTTGCACGTTCTCCAGAGGTTTTGGGAGACCCGACTTCCTGCTTTTTTAACCATGAAGTGCCATTCAGTCTTATATTCGGTGGGAATTTGAGAGGAGGTCCATGTCGGCGGCCCTCAAAGCTTGGATTATAATGTACTTCTAAGTTTTCTAAGCTCTCTCAATTCCTGGCAAATAGATGGGGAAGAAATGGAGGGAGTGACAGATTTTATTTTCCTGGGTTCCAAGATCACCACAGATGGGGACTGCAGCCAAGAAATTTAAAAGAGGCTTGCTCCTGGGGAGGAAAGCTATGGCAAATCTAGACAGCATCCTAAAAAGCAGAGACATCACCCTGCCAACAAAAATGCGTATAGTCAAGGCTATGGTGTTCCCAGTTGTGATGGATGGCTGTGAAAGTTGGACCATAAGGAAGGCTGAGCGCCAAAGAATGGAGGCCTTTGAACTCTGGTGCTGGAGAAGACTCCTGCGAGTCCCTTGGACTGCAAGGCGATCCAACCGGTCAGTCCTAGAGGAGATCAACCCTGACTGCTCTTTAGAAGACCAGATCCTGAAGAGGAAACTCAGATTCTTTGGCCACCTAATGAGAAGGAAGGACTCCCTGGAGAAGAGCCTAATGCTGGGAAAGAAGAAGGGGACGGCAGAGAACGAGGTGGCTGGATGGAGTCACTGAAGCAGTCGGCGTGAGCTTCAATGGACTCCAGAGGATGGTAGAGGACAGGAAGGCCTGGAGGAACATTGTCCATGGGGTCGCGATGGGTCGGACACAACTTCGCAACTAACAACAACAACAAAGCATTTACAACAGCGTTTTCCAAACCTGCCAATCTTACGCTGTCTGTACTTCGGCTCCCAGAACTTCCCAGCTAGCTAGTCCAGGCAGGCATCATGTCGCCACTAAACGAACCACAGCCCTGTGAAACCCTACACATTAAGCAATTTTCCAGAATCTTCTGGAAGGTTCAGTCAGACCAACGTTAGAAACGGAATTCTTCTTGTTCAACAAAGGAAGAACTGTTTCTTTTAAATTCTGCCATGGTTTAAAAGCAGTAATTCCATACTTAGAGGCATTTGCTAAAGATCAGTTCATGTTAACACATGCTGTTCTGTTTGGCTTGCCCTGCTTGCTGCTGGATATTCATCCCAAAGGTGCTTTTTTTCAAGAGGCAACTGGACTTCCTTGTTTTTCTCTGAAGACGTTTCGCTTCTCACCCAAGAAGCTTCTTCGGCTCTGACGGGATGGTGGGAGAATGGAAGGATTTACATTCCTTGCGGACAGCTGGTCATTTGCATCCTTTTGTAGGGTTGTTGAGGCCACTTGGAAGTTTACCTGGGTCCTTATTTTTAGATAAACCTCCAAGTGGCCTCAACGACTCTCTAAAAAGGATGCAAATGACCAGCTGTCTGCAAGGAGGATAAATCCTTCCGTTCCCCACCATCCGGTCGGAACTGAAGAAGCTCCTTGGATGAGAAGTGAAACGTCTCCAGAGTAAAACCAGAAATTCCAGTTGCCCCTTGAAAAAGCATCTTTGGGACAGCGATGACCTGGATGACTGAGTATCTCCGTAGACATTTACTGTGGAGACATGAGCCTCGGTGGCGCAGTGGTTAGAGTGCAGTAGTGCAGGCTACTTCTGCTGACTGCCGGCCGCCTGCAATTTGGCAGTTCGAATCTCACCAGGTTCAAGGTTGACTCGGCCTTCCATCCTTCCAAGGTGGATAAAATGAGGACCCAGATTGTTGGGGGCAAGAGGCTGACTCTGTAAACCGCTTAGAGAGGGCTGTCAAAGCACTTTGAAGCAATATATAAGTCGAAGTGCTATTCCTTCCTTCCTTCCTTCCTTCCTTCCTTCCTTCCTTCCTTCCTTCCTTCCTTCCTTCCTTCCTTCCTTCCTTCCTTCAATCCTTCCTTCCCTTCTTCCCTCCCTCCCTCCCTCCTTGTAATTAGAATGCAGTATTGCAGGCTAACTCTGCCCACTGTCAGCAGTTCAATCTTGACTGGCTCCAGGTTGACTCGGCCTTCCATCCTTCCGAGGTGGGTAAAATGAGGACCCAGATTATTGAGGGCAAGAGGCTGACTCTGTAAACTGCTTAGAGAGAGCTGGAAAGCACTATGAAGCGGTATATAAGTCTAAGTGCTCTTCCTTCCTTCCTTCCTTCCTTCCTTCCTCCCTCCCTCCCTCCCTCCCTCCCTCCCTTTCTTTTCTGTGCAATGGCTAAAATGCAGTATTGCAGGCTGAATCTGCCGACTGCCGTGAGTTCGATCCTGACCGGCTCCAGGTTGACTCAGCCTTCCATCCTTCCGAGGTGGATAAAATGAGGACCCAGATGGTTGGGGCCGATATGCTGACTCTGTAAACCTCTTAGAGGGGGCTGTAAAGCACTGTAAAGCGGTATATAAGTCTAAGGGCTATTGCTGTTCCTATATTCACTATCTCCCATTTGTTTTATGTTTGCTGTAGATAATAAAATCAATTCGTCCCTTCTGAACTAAGGACAATGGAGGCAGCGGTTTGCTTGCTGCTGATGGCCAGCGTGGGAATCAACGCTCAGAAGCCCGAAGGTGTCGAGAGCCACGTCGCGGGAGGGACGCGGGAATTCGTTTATGGAAACAGATACAGGCGCTCCAGCGAGGCGCAGGAGAAATGCACGTACACCTTCATTGTCCCGCAGCAAAAAGTAACCGGGGCCATTTGTGTGAACTCCAAGGAACCCGAAGCCGTCCTCCTGGAAAACAGGGTCAACAAGCAAGAGGTGGAGCTCCTCAACCACGAACTCCTGAAGCAGAAGCGGCAGATAGAGACCCTGCAGCAGCTGGTGGAAGTGGACGGCGGCATCGTGAACGAAGTCAAGCTGCTGCGGAAGGAAAGCCGCAACATGAACTCCCGCGTCACCCAGCTGTACATGCAGCTGCTGCACGAGATTATCCGGAAACGGGACAACGCGTTGGAGCTGTCTCAGCTGGAGAACAAGATCCTGAACCAGACGGCCGACATGCTGCAGTTGGCCAACAAGTACAAAGACCTAGAGCACAAATACCAGCACCTGGTCACCATCGCCAATAATCAATCGACGGTGATCGCCCAGCTGGAAGAGCACTGCCAAAGGACGCCGGCCATCAAGACGGTTCTGCCACCGCCGCAGCCCCCGAACCGCGTCTACCAGCCGCCCACGTATAACCGCATCACCAACCAAATCTCCACCAACGAAATTCAGAGCGACCAGAACTTAAAGGCTTTGCCGCCGACTCTCCCAACTATGCCATCCGTCACCAGCGTCCCGACTTCGACCGACAAGCCCTCAGGTAGGACAATCGATCGGGGTTGCTTTTTTTTTTAGTACGGCCACGGACCGGATGCAGGTAGCAGGTAGCTCTTGGCGTACAGCGGCAAAAGAGCCCCAAATTTCTCTTCTAGAAACCCAGACGGTCATAATATTGGCATTACAGTGGTCCTTGGCCAAGATTTCTATCACTAAGCAAGACGGTAGTTAAGTGAGTTTTCCCCCTTTCACGACCTTTAAGGAATTGCTACAGTTAAGTTAGTAAGATGGCTGTTAAGGGACTCTGGTTTTTCATCTCCTTCCTTCCTCTTTTCAGCTCTTTTCTCCCCGCCTCCTCTCTCCCTCACTTCTCTTCATCTCCTTCTTTCCTTCCCTCCATCCTTCTTTCCTTTCTCTTTTTATCTCACTTCCTTCCTTCTTTCCTTCCCTCCACTTTTCATCTCCTCCTTCCCTTCCCTCCTTAAATCTCCTTCCTTCCCTCTCTCCCTCATCATCTTCCTTCCTTCCCTCCTTCCTTCCCTCCATCCTTTTCCTTTTCCTTCCTTCCTTCCCTTCCTTCTTCTACCTTCCCTTCTACTTAGCACAAAGGGGGATTTGATTCCCCTCCATCTTACACGTAGCTCCTTAGGGAGGCCTACCTCCTACTCTTTGGATGGGAACACACAGAGTAGCTGTATTTTCCTTAATTCAATTATGGAAAACTTCCTTGGAGCTAAAGGCTGAACTGGGAACGTTTCATCAGCCAGGAGGAGGAGAAAAAACAAACAAAAAAAAAAACCCCACACCACCCTCTCAGCTACTCTTCTAATGTCACGCATAATGTCTCTCCTTCTGATATTTTAATTCACTGGGTTTTTTTGCCATAAGGTTTTTAAATCTGGGGAAAAGAACTCTGGGCTTGTTTGGGGTGGAGGGGAAGGAGAAGGGGTTATTACAGTTCAGAAGACAAACAAGCTCTCTTTATTGAATCTGAACAATTAGATTAATAAGCCCAAAGGAATGGTTAAAAAAAGAAAAAAAGTGGGATTCCCAGAAGGAGAAGCTAATGCGAGGGAGAATTCTTAAAACAGGTGGAGTTCTTAAAAAACAACCATTAAAAGCACTTTTTTCCCCCCTCCTCCTTCCTTCACCTAAGAAACTTTTTTAAAAAGACGATGAAAGAGAACAGGAGGACTCTTAGTCAGACAAAACTTCTACATGAGATCAACCAACCAGCCATTTTTTAAAAACTTAATTAGGGAAAACTCTCCGGAGAGGAGAAGGAAAAAATAAAAAAAACAACAACCGTGCTTTGATTTGTGATGTTTTCAATCGGCAGGACAAATTAAACTCTTTTTTCAGACTGAAAAGAGTTCAGTTCTCCCTCGGTTTGGCTTTTTTGTAAAAAAAAAAAAAAAAAAGAGTGGAAAACTTTAGGAAATAATTCAGATACCGAGAGAGGACGCCAATGGCTCCGGTTGCCAGATCTAGTCAGATACGATTAATATATGAAACGATGTTTGGTTTTTTTTTTAAAAAAAAAGATCTGTTGGTTAAATAGAGCCTTCTCCTACTTCTGCCTGTGGCGTGAAGCTAAGTGTACCAGGTGTGACTGGCACAAGTGCAGAAGGACAAACACACACTGAATGTTTAAGGGAAATCTCCCAGTACCTGGATGGCCAGTTATATCCTTTCTTCTAAAGTTCTAAAACAAAAAAGGGGGATATTTATCTGAACGTTAAGTACAAGACATTTTACATGGAGGCTGTCACTAAGGTCTGTAGAGCAGAGGTGAGATTCAGCCGGTTCGGGAAAACCGGATGCTAATTTTACATCTGGTTCGCCAAACCGGTCGTTGAAAGCATTCACAACTTCTGGAGGCAAGTCGTTCCACTTAGATCAATTGTTCTAATTGTCAGGAAATTTCTCCTTACTACTAAGTCGGTTGGACTAGAAGACCTCCAAGGTCCCTTCCGAATAACTCCGTTATTCTATTGTTCTATAACTGGGCAACGTCATCAGTGCTAGAAGGGAGTGGGTTGTGTGGAGTGGAGGAGAAAGGGGGAGGAGGAGGAAGAGGAGGAGGAAGAGCAGCAGCCTCTTGTATACCTTGCAAACCAAGGATCTCGAGAATATGAATGCTAAAATATCACACTCACCTTTATTGTGATGCTACCAAAGAGTTTGGCAGCAATGAAGGGCAGCACCCCTCTAAGACTGAAAGAGTAACCATGGGGATTTACTTCACGCCCAATATATTTTCACGGCTTCCTTTTTCATCCTTTTATCATTTTTTCCCCCCAGCCCTAAAACAAAAGACTGTGCTTCTAAGTTTAGAAATTTAGCAAGGTAAATGACGTTTGGGTCTCATAAAGCACAGAACCAGCCAGAAAAACCTCATTTGACTCCGTCTAGAACGGAGACGCGGCGCCTTAGAAGGTAGACATACGGTGTCTCTTATTTCCCACCAGGTCCTTGGCGAGACTGTTTACAAGCTTTAGAAGATGGCCACGGGACCAGCTCCATATATCTCGTCAAACCTGAAAACGCCAACCGACTGATGCAAGTCTGGTGCGATCAGCGGCAAGATCCCGGCGGATGGACAGTAATTCAAAGGCGCTTGGATGGCTCGGTTAATTTCTTCAGGAACTGGGAAACGTATAAGGTGAGGTTACATAATGGCGCCTTTCAGTGAGGGAGAAAAATCTTCTCTAGAGTCATGGTTTTTTTTTCTGAGGGGAATTCGTCGAGAACGTTTAAGAGCATTCGACTTTTGTAGGTCTGGTTCTTATAGCGAAAGAACGCTAGGGGTAGGAGGTGGGAGTTAAACATATCATCAGTTTAGAGTCCTTAGATAAAGGTAAGGGTCCCACGCGTGGTCTTTAATATCTTGCCTTATCTCTCTTTAAATCAAGGGGTGAATTTGAAACTCTGTCTCCCATCAGTCAGGACTATCCAAGATTTTAAATAAGTAGGTAAAATAAAATTAAAACCTGCAGGGTTGTTTAGGTACAATAAGCAGTTATACAATCGAATGAATGAATGAATGAATCAATCAACCAATCAATCAATCCAAGACGTATCACAGCATCTACTGACACAATCTAGTTTCTAGGTTCATTACAACACTTGATAAGCACCTAGATCAAATCAACATCGGTTGAAGAAATTTAGACTGGATTCCCTCTAATAAGTCTTACATCTTTTGAGGACATCCGAGAATCAAATAAATGGCTGACCAACTTTATTTATTTATCGAATTTAGAGGTCGCTTAGACCGACTCTGGGTGGTGTACAACTAAAACTTACAATTACCTTATAACTTATAATTTAATTATATAAAATGATATAATTTTATATTATAATATAAATAATAAATGATACTATTATTTTAATCATTTAATTAATATAATAATTAATTAATTAATTTAAATAAATAAATAAATAAAATAAAAATAAAATACAAAAAAAATAATTAAAAAAGGTATAATTCCCTCAACACTGTCAAACTATTCACATTAGGTTGCAATACTATTACTGTTAATCTTCTCATCGTTCCTATCACCCATCTCCTTCCACTTATGACTGTATGACTGTCACTTTGTTGCTTGTATCCTTACAATTAAATATCTAGGATGATTTGATTGCTTATTTGTACCCTATGACTATCATTAAGTGTTGTACCTTATGATTCTTGACGAATGTATCTTATCTTTTTATGTACACTGAGAGCATATGCACCAAAGACAAATTCCTTGTGTGTCCATCACACTTGGCCAATAAAGAACTCTACTCTACTCTACTCTACTCTACTCTACTCTACTCTACTCTACTCTACTCTACTCCTACTCCTACTCCTACTTCTATTTCTTATTCTATTCTACCTTGGCCCCCAAAACATTGAAGAGTCAGAGAAATTTAACAACCGTTAGTTCATGGCTACCTTTGATTTGCGAATCTTTTTATAAAACCGATACTAGAGGATAATTCATTGTCTTTTTTTGTTGTTTGTTTTCTTGTAGCAAGGGTTTGGTAACATCGATGGAGAGTATTGGCTGGGACTGGAAAACATTTACTGGTTGACGAACCAAGGCAACTACAAGTTGTTGGTAACCATGGAGGACTGGTCGGGACGCAAAGTTTTCGCGGAATACGCCAGCTTCCGTCTGGAGCCGGAAAGTGAATTCTACAGGTTGCGAGTGGGACGCTATAACGGCAATGCGGGAGATTCCTTTACGTGGCACAACGGAAAACAGTTCACCACACTGGATAGAGACCATGATGTATACACAGGTACAAAAATTGGCAGTGGGTTTCAGTGGGAATGTGCATTAAAGCTTATATGGAATGGGAATGGGAATAGAATAGAATTCAGAATTGAATTGAACTGAATTGAACAGAATTGAACAGAATAGAATAGAATTAAGAGTAGAGTAGAGTAGAGTAGAGTAGAGTAGAGTAGAGTAGAGTAGAGTAGAACAGAACAGAACAGAACAGAACAGAACAGAACAGAACAGAACAGAATATTCTTTATTGGCCAAGTGTGATTGGACACACTTAATAAATATTGGAAGGGACCTTGGAGGTCTTCTAGTCCAACCCCCTGCTCAGGCAGGAAGCCCTATGCCATTCCAGTGGCTGTCCAGTCTCTTCTTGAAAGCCTCCAGTGATGGAGCGCCCACAACTTCTGGAGGCAACTTCCGTCCCACTGGCGAATCGTTCTCTCTGTCAGGAAAATCTCTCCACTCAGAACGTGGTTTCCTTCTCTCTCTTCCAGGCAACTGCGCCCACTATCAGAAAGGGGGCTGGTGGTACAACGCTTGCGCGCACTCCAACCTCAATGGCGTCTGGTACCGAGGAGGCCACTACCGGAGTCGTTATCAAGATGGAGTCTACTGGGCAGAATTCCGGGGAGGATCGTATTCCCTGAAAAAAGTGGTGATGATGATTAGGCCGAATCCTAACACGTTCCACTGAAGGGAGACAGCGTCCACTTCCAGAGGGGCCAAGGGTTTACCCGCGTTTCCCGGAACCCATCTTCTCGGCGACAAAGAATGTAAGATAATCTTGTAAAACACTGACTCGCTCGACAAGGAGACCTGGACATTGGACTGTTCCAGAATCGATCTAAGCAGCTTTTTTTGAGGGGTGGGGACAATGCTCTTTGTCTGGAAAACAAGGAACCAAGCAATCACTTTCAGATGGCATGGACCGTAGCTAAACGGAGATCCTCGGAAGGCTGCCACACCATCTAGATGCTTCCTATGTTAGATATACTCTCAAATCCTGCACATATCCGAAACTGTACAGTATAATAATAGATCCATTTGACACAGGGAATTATATCCTTCGAATTCTGTAGCCGGCATGGTATCTTGTTGTTGTTAGTCATGAAGTCGTGTCCGACCCATTGTGATCCCATGGACCACGTTCCTCCGGGCCTTCCTGTCCTCTACCATCCCCCCCCGGAGTCCCTTTAAGCTCACACCGACTGCTTCAGTGACTCCGTCCAGCCACCTCATTCTCTGCCATCCCCTTTTTCTTTTTGCCCTCAATCTTTCCCAGCATTAGGCTCTTCTCCAGGGAGTCCTTCCAGGGGTGAAATTCAGCAGGTTCTGACAGGTTCTGGAGAACTGGTAGTAGAAATTTTGAGTAGTTCGGAGAACCGGCAAGAACCACCTCTGGCTGGCCCCAGAGTGGGGTGGGAATGGAGATTTTGCAATATCCTTCCCCCAGGAGTAGGGAGGGAATGGGGATTTTGCAGTATCCTTCCCCTGGAGTGGAGTGAGAATGCAGATTTTGCAATATCCTTCCCCTGGAGTGGGGAGGGAATGGGGATTTTGCATTATTCTTCCCCTGGAGTAGGGAGGGAATGGGGATTTTGCAGTATCCTTCCTCCAGGAGTGGGTGGGAATGGAGATTTTGCAGTATCCTTCCCCCAGGAGTGGGGTGGGAATGGAGATTTTGCAGTATCCTTCCCCTGCCACGCCCACCAAGCCACGCCCACAGAACTGGCAGTAAAAAAATTTGAATTCCACCACTGATTGCTCTTCCTTCTCATCAGGTGGCAAAAGTATTTGCGTTTCATGGGTATCTTAGGCTGTCAAAAAAGAGGACGGTTCTTAATTTATGATCCGTTGCAGGGCCTCCGTGCCTTGTCCACCAACTGTGTCTTACACAAACTGAATTCCAGGTTTGGAATTCTTGCAACCCTGCTTGGATGCTGGGCAAGGTTGCGACTCCACCAATTAACTATTTCGAGCGGTTTATACAAACAATTCCAGAATTTCTCTTCGCTCTTCCTCTCGAATGCATCGACTGTTCTCCGAACGTTGACGAAACTCGTACTGTACATTCTCTTTTTATTTTTTCAATGTTCTCAGCAGTATCAATGCATGTTTTGTTTTGTTTTTAGACTTTTGGGCATACCTTAGGTCGGTGTTGGCGAACCACCGAGTGACGAAACGGGAGTGAGCATGCAGCTCCCCGGCGCGCACACACAAGAGTGCCAGAAACCGGAAGAGCAGTTCCCTGGTTTCCGGCGTGCTGGTCACCTGGTCTTCGGTTTCTAGCGTGCATGCACTCACGAAGAACAGCTGGCCAGCACGCATACGTGCACTGGAACCAGAAGCTCAGCTTCCCAGCTCGCGCATGTGTGCCAGGGAGCTGCTCTCTGGTTTCCGGCACGCCCACACATGCAAAGATCAGCTGGACGGTGCACATGTGCGCACTGGAACTTGGAAGAGCAACAGGCGACCACTGGCGTGCCCAGAGAGATGGCTCTGCGTGCTTCACAGACTTCAGTCCTGCTTTATCATCTGCAGAAATGTTTTGAAAATATAAATGACAATTTCGGCTTCCCAAGCTAAATTGCCCTTGAAAACTTTCCTTTCTCTTAATAAAAACAACAGTCATGCAACTTACAGAATTACCTGGACAAGGGAATAAAAACTTGGGAGGGTGGGTGAAAGAAGATTCTGGAATCGTTAAAAACGAAAGGAAAAGGGGTAAAAGTTTAATGCTTCCTTAAATTGAAGGCAAATAATCGCTATTGGAACAGAACCCATTTAATTAGCCATTAGACTGTAACTCTTTGGGGGAGAGAAATGATACATAGCACCATTTGCTGTATGGCCAAAATACACATATTAAAAGGAGAATTACGCAAACTTATCTATAATGCCCATTGTAGACACTTGAACTTCTGAATTCTAGTACTCTGCTGGGGTAAACAACCAAAATGGATTATTTTAAGACATTGCTTCCCAGAACAGTGGGAACCCTAAAGTTTTCAAACTGTTATTACCTCATTATTTCATTCCTGATGGACAATGTGCGCTAACATTTTGGAATGAAGTAGCATGCCTTGTACACATAATGAAAGTAGGGAGTTTAATATATGGTCAGATTACCTTGTAATGCTGCAATAAAAGCAACAAATGTTACTTGGATACAACACATGGATTATTTTATTATATGAGAGAAACAGACAGATAGAAATATATAGAGAGAGAGATACAGAGAGATAGATCGAGATAGATATAGACAGACAGAGATAAAGAGAGAGATACAGATAAATAGAGATGATAAATAGATGTCAGATAAGATGACAGAGATAGATAATTACCATTATTACCTAATCAATGGAATAAAAGTGGCTGTCTGTTTGTCTATCTATCCATCTATCCATCTATCCATCCATCCATCCAGTCTTCATCATGTCTGTCCATCCATCCCTCCAACCTTATCATCTATCTATCTATCTATCTATCTATCTATCTATCTATCTATCTATCTATCTATCTAGTCTTCTTCATGTCTGTCCATCCCTCCCTCCCTCCCTCCCTCCCTCCCTCCATCTATATCTATCTATCTATCTATCTATCTATCTATCTATCTATCTATCTATCTAGTCTTCTTCATGTCTGTCCATCCCTCCCTCCCTCCCTCCCTCCATCTATATCTATCTATCTATCTAACTATCTATCTATCATCTATCTATCCATCCATCCATCCATCCATCCATCCATCCATCCATCTAGTCTTTTTTATCATGTCTGTCCATCCCTCCATCCCTCTATCTATCTACCTATCTATCTATCTAGTCTTCTTCATCATGTCTGCCCATCCCTCCCTCCAACCCTATCATCTATCTATCTATCTATCTATCTATCTATCTATCTATCTATCTATCTATTCTAGTCTTCTTCATCATGTCTGTCCATCCCTCCCTCTATCCATCCATCCATCTAGACTTCTTTATCATGTCTGTCCATCCCTCTATCCCTCTATCCCTCTATCCCTCTATCCATCTATCATCTATCTATCTATCTATCTATCTATCTATCTATCTATCTATCTATCTATCTATCTATCTATCTATCTATCTATCTATCTCATCTATATCTACTATCATCGTATCTATCTATCTATCTGTGGTGAAAAACCTTCTGGCATCATTAAAAAAAAAATGCACAAAGATTGTGGCTTCCTTAAAGCCACACAATTTGTGCCGCACTCAACTACGAGACCTCCTAATCTTGACGATCAAGCGAATGTTCCCCCACCCTTTTGTCTCCTCCAACTGTAAAAATTACAGGCAAAGAAGACTCTTTAAAAAAAAAAGAAGAAGAAGAAGTGCAGGAATCCTTTGATGTTACGAGGACTATTTCATTAATTCCAGACCCTGTTCCTTCTCCAGGAAGACATGCCATCTTAAACTGCAGCAACTACTGGCTTGAACTGTGATTCTTGGAAACGATTTACGTCGCTCTGCCGGAGCTTTTCAAATCACTGGAGGAGGCAGCTGCCAACTTTTAAGTGAAAAACGATATGAAAAGCAAAGTTCGCTAAGACAAACAAACAAGCCCTAAAAAATGAAATGAGTGGCAGAGCAATACCGTACATCAAGAGGTCATGTCTGTTAGCGGATTTTGTCGGAACAAAGGAAGGCGTGCAAATCTGCCACGGGCTTTCTAAGGGATGAGCTACTCTCTGGATCTGGAGCGGGTTTTTTTTTTTTAAAAAAAATAAAAGACGTTGCAATGCTATTGAGGGAAGGGAGGAAAGACCGTGGTTTCGGTTTTCGGTTTTGTTTTAATGAAAAGATTACGGGAAACCGGGAAACGGGGACAAAATGTTAACCTGGCACTCAGGCGAAATGTAAACTCAAAAAAGTCTTAAGTTTTGTCAAAGTCAAAAGAGCCTGTAGTACAGTGGACTAAAGCACTGTTATTAACATCTGCTGCTTGCAATTACTGCAAGTTCAAATCTCACCAGGCTCAAGGTTGACTCAGCCTTCCATCCTTTCTAAGGTAGGTAAATTGAGGACCCAGATTATGGGGGCAATAAACTGACTTTGTATAAATATACAAAAGTATGAAGGCTATTGCTTAACGCATTGTAAGCCGCCCTGAGTCTCTGGAGAAGGACGGCATATAAATTAAAGCAAAAAAAAACCAAAAACCCTCAAACAGGAGAAATGGAGAAAGTGCAGAAAATAGGTAGGTGAAGAATAAATCAATGGGAAAATAAATGATTCTGTCTTTTGTCCTATATACCATCCCCTTCTTCTTAAAACCTAAATAATAAAGTTCATAAAGACAACAGATATATGTCCATCCAAACATACATCTTCTATTTATATCTATCTATCTATCTATCTATCTATCTATCTATCTATCTATCTATCTATCTATCTATCTATCTATCTATCTATCCATCCATCCATCCATCCATCCATCCATCCATCCATCCATCCATCCATCCATCCATCTTCATTATCCATCCATCCATCTATCCAATCCCCCAATTTTCAGTTTTGTCCTTACCTATCCTCACTAGCGATGATGATGTTACCTCGCTGGGTAATGAAACGTCTACAAGAAAACAACCAAGCTCTGAGAACACCAAGGACCCTCCCCCCCACAAGTCCTTATTTATTTATTAAATTCATAAGCCACCCATCTCGCTATCCAGAACAACTCCTAAACATTCCCCTTGCAATTTCTGCATTTATATTTATTTTATTAATTCAACTTGTATACCTTGTATTATATATATATATATTATATTATATATATATTTAAAAAAACCACCAAATCCTCTTGCAAATCTAGGAATTCTTCTTGTCCCTTGTAATGATCAGTGCAATGGCAGAATTAAAACAATTAATAACAAATCCCCGATTAATCTTCAGGAAGGGATCAACAGGTGTATCTTCCCTCTTGCCCCAACTTTCCGTTCAAGGTTAGCTTTTCCTCTCAACCCAAACCTACAAAGTACCGTAATCTAAGAGAGAGCTAGAAAGCAAATTTTTCTCGAACGAAATCAAAGTTTCTTTCCATTTAGGCTCAGGTGGAAAGCAAATCCCTTTTAATTGGAGCACTGAACCATGAACAAGCGGATTTTATCTTCCAAGTATCTGCCTTTCATAAATGAAAGGAAGCATTTCTTAAAATTGCTCAGAAAAGCAGCACAAAATAAACACAGACACTAATGTCATGTTAGCATCACATCCAGCAATGCCAACAAAGGCCAAACAGCAGAAGCGCCAAGAAAAATGGGCTGACAAAGGGCCCTGGGCCCATTTTCAAGCAATAAATTCAAATGACTTGGACTAAACGGATAATATAGCTTTAGCTTTAAATCATTCAATTAAATCTGTCAACCAGACCAGAGCTTCACGGAGAAGGTCCTCAAGGAACATGGTTCCACAATCCCAAAGACCGATCTCTACTCATCCAAACCATCACTTCCCGCACATTTAAACGCCTTGATATCAATGTGCTATCTGGGAAGAACCTGGTTTTACTACAATGGACAGCACAGCATTATAATAACTTATAGCATCACGTGAAAATATAGTCAACAAGGGGCAACACTTCCTGTTAGGATAGAAATCTCTGTTACCGCCATTTAACTTAAGATGGTTCATCCTTGCCGTTCATCTAAAAACAGGTAAAGGCGGATCACCAGATCGTGAAACTTTACCCCAAAATACGTTTACGGGGAAATTTGGCAAAGGAGCCTCACTGTAGAGAATTTGTCTCTGTCAGGGTTCCAAATAATACACCCATAGCAAACAGAATTCCGAGGTAAGTAGATTCCTCAAAGAAAAGGGTTCATTGGATATATCGTATTGGCACGGACTGGTGAAAACCGACTCTAAAAGTTCCCGCGGTTTTCACTTAATTAAAAGTTTTCCCCTCTTCCCCAAACAATCAGTCACACGGACCAATCAAGGTGCTGTCCGGTTGCTTGGAAACTTCACTCCTCCTCTCGTCAGCCACCTGTGGGAATGTCCTTGGTTCTCAAGGGGAAACTATTTTGCTTTGTCTACAAAACCCCAACTATCTCTATTCCACTATCCCTATCCCTCATCTCTGTTGTGGCAACGCTGAAGCCTCCCAAGATGGCCTCAGTTCAGGCCAGCTTCAGAGTCGCCATGTCTCGATGAGAACGCTTCTAGACTTTGGAGAGGTTTGCATGGCGCCGGTGCCAAGTATCTGGTGAGGACATCTGTGTAAGAATAACTGACCTATTCTGGGGAATATTTCACGGCATGTGGGAGCTGTTCCTTCCTCACACGAGAGAGGGGTGTTGCCGGTTTGTGAAAATTAAAACAACAAAGAACCGAGCTCATTGACTTGAAATAGGATGGATTCAGTAAGTCCAGACTTGTCTATTACTCAGAAGGAGAAGCGCGGTTACCGAAGACGCTTTACGGCAGATAAACGAGGGAAAATAAAATAGTTTTAACTTAACTTACCCAGATAAGGAATGCAGGGCACCATCTTCAAACATCGGATGTACTCTCGCATCCTCTTGTAATTGTCTTCCTTCGACATTAAGTAGTCCAGCTTCTCGAAAGTGGTCTTGTCCTTGCGGTTCAAAAGCTGAAGACAAAATAAATCAAAAGAGGGGGGATATGGTTTACAGCTTAGAAAGGGTTAAAAACACAGGAAAACACCGTTGAGCCACAGTGGCGCAGTGGTTAGAGTGCGGTACTGCAGGCTACTTCTGCTGACTGCTGGCTGATTGCAATTGGGCAGTTCGAATTTCTCCAGGCTCAAGGTTGACTCAGCCTTCCACCCTTCCGAGGTGGGTAAAATGAGGAACCAGATCAGGGGTGAAATCCGGCAGGTTCTGACAGGTTCTGGAGAACCGGTAGTAGAAATTTTGAGTAGTTCGGAGAACCGGCAAATATCACTTCTGGCTGGCCCCAGAGTGGGGTGGGGATGGAGAATTTGCAATATCCTTCCCCCAGGAGTGGGGGGAAATGGGGATTTTGCAGTATCCTTTACCTGGAGTGGGGTGGGAATGGAGATTTTGCAGTATCCTTCCCCCAGGAGTGGGGGAAATGGGGATTTTGCAGTATCCTTCACCTGGAGTGGGGTGGGAATGGAGATTTTACAGTATCCTTCCCCCAGGAGTGGGGGAAATGGGGATTTTGCAGTATCCTTCCCCTGCTACGCCCACCAAGCCACGCCATGCCCACAGAACCGGTAGTAAAAAAAAATTGAATTTCGCCACTGACCCAGATTGTTGTAAAACCGCTTAGAGAGGGATGGAAAGCACTGTCAAGCGGTATATAAGTCTCAGTGCTCTTGCCATTTCTGCCTTTATATTTTCTTTCTTAGAAAATATATTAAAAGTCGGACAAAGCAACCCAGAGATTTAGAATAGAATAGCAGAGTGTGAAAGTTGGAAAGGGTCCGCTTTTCACACTTATGACCGTTGCGGGCATCCCCATAGTCACGTGACCAAAATCCAGGTGGTTCACATTTGCGACGGTTGCATCATCCCCGTTTGCGACCTTTTGACAAGCCGGGTCGATGGGGAAGCCAGAGTCATTTCACAACCGTGTCACAAACTTAACAACCGCACACCACCTTGGCGCGAGAAAACGTCGTGAAAATGGAGCAAAGTTCACTTCACAGCTGCCTCGCTTAGCAACAGAAATTTCGGGGCTCAACTGCGTTCGTAAATTCGAGGACTACCTTTACTTTTGTTTTCCCTTCGTAGCGCCGATTGAGAAATCAAGGAGGAGGGGGAAAAAAACCCCATCCAACCAGATGCCTTGGAAACTTTCCTGTTGAGTTACATACCCGATCGATCAAAATCGGTCAAAGTCTCTTATTTTAATGGTTTTGTTTTCAGCCCTGAAAGGGGTTGCACAGATGTTCAAAGCATGAGAAAAATGCCATGTGCTCCTCGTTAAAGCAATTAACGTCCTTGATTCGATGCTCTTTTCCAATCGGAGAAGAAGGAAAAAAATCTGGGATTGCTGCCGTCTTGACTTTAAAAGGACGCCCAACTTAATTTTGGGAAATGCTTGAAAGTTTTCGTCCCCCGTTCCCCAAAAGATGACACACACAGTTCAGATCCTTGTCGCTGATAGCAGAGACAGAAGATTTTTTTTTTTTTATTGTTTTGAGATGAAGATGGGAAAAGGTCCAGGCATAGCTAGAATTGGGTCCATTTTTTGCAGATTAGCAAATCCTACTGAATTTTCAATGGAGGCTGAACTCCCGCTGATGTTAGGGAATGTTTATACAAGGGAGCAAGTTCCTCTAGAATAGTTCTAAACAACGTTCATTGCTTTTTTTAAAAAAAATAAATAATAATGCATAAATTAAAAGACCTGGGAGCCAAAGGGGAAAGAACCAAGACGGAGAAAAGGTAATCTGGATTAGGAAGAGTGGTGGATTGCTCCGCCCACATGCTTCTGCGCATGCCGACGAGCGAACCGGCCGGTTGGGCGTCATCTTTTGGGGAACGGGGGACGAAAACTTTCAAGCATTTCCCAAAATTAAGTTGGGCGTCCTTTTAAAGTCAGACCACACCTCTCTTCCTAATCGGGGTGGGAAGAGAGGTGTGGTAGCAAAAGAGATGTATTCTCAACAGTTTTGATCGAAACTGCCTACGATTTGATTGACATGCCAACTTTCAACAAAGATGACGCAGGCTGGAAGCTAAATCATAGGAAGAACGGTTGCAGGAACTGGATATATGTAGTCTAGTGAAAAGAAGGACTAGGGGAGACATGATAGCAGTCTTCCAATATCTCAGGGGCAGCCACAAAGAAGAGGGGGTCAACTTATTCTCCAAAGCACCTGAAGGCAGGACAAGAAGCAACTGGTGGAAACTATTCAAGGAGAGAAGCAACCTAGAACTAAGGAGAAATTTCCTGACAGTGAGAACAATTAACCAGTAGAACAACTTGCCTCCAGAAGTTGTGAATGCTCCAACACTGGAAGTTTTTAAGAAGAGGTTGGATAACCATTTGTCTGAAGTGATGTAGGGTTTCCTGCCTAAGCAGGGGGTTGGACTAGAAGGCTCTCCAAGAAGAGACTGGATGGCCATTTCTCTGGAACTGTATAGGGCCGTGATGGTGAACCTATGACACGCGTGCCACAAGTGGCACGCAGCACCTTCTCTGTTGGCACGTGAGCCGTTGCCCCAGTTCAGCTCTGCCGTGCATGCATGCATGCCTCCGCCGATCAACTGGTCATAGGGTCTCTGCTGTGCGTGCGTGGGAAGCAGGGCATGTGCGAGAGGACCTGCGTGAGGAGGTCGCATACGTATTGCATTTTGGGGATTCGGGAACTTTGGGCACTCGGTCCGGAAAAGGTTAGCCATCATTGATATAGGGTCTCCATCTTGAGATGGACTAGAAGACCTCCCAGGTGCCTTCCAACTCTGTCATTCTCTAATTCTGCCAAGCTAAGGAGGTTCCTAGCCAAGAAAGTGCTACTCTAATTCAATACTTGAGTGGAGACGTCATTCCTTCCCACCACAGGCCAGCTATCCACTTCCATGATAAATCTAAACCCCTTCCAAACGCTGCAAGAAACCTGACGGGAAATGTTAAACGATCCGTTGTGCCGAAGATGCTATTAGCTCTTTATTCTCTATAATTAAGGCAATCGCTCACTGGGTTCCAGATGTGGAGGAAAGAACTCCATCTTATTATCCTTGGAAAGTATATCTCTTAAAAACAAACAAACACCCTACCCCTCGCGTCATAAGAATGGAATGTTTCCGATGATCCACAGTTAAACTGAGACAACTCTTCCCTCCCCCCCCAAAAAGCTGTTATCAAATATACTGTACTTTTCGGAGTATAAGACACACTTTGCCCCCCCACAAAAGAGGGTGGAAATGTCGGTGCGCCTTATAGACCGAATACGGCCATTTTTGGCCTCCCGAAAACCCGCCCCGCGTGCCCCGTTTATACCAAAAACGGGCCCATTTTTTTGCAAAAACGGGATGCGCAGAGGGTTTTGGAGGCCTGCAGAGTGCTCCTGGCGCCCGGGGAGGGCCAAAACCAGACACGCGGAGGCCAAAAGCTAATTCTTTTTTCTTGTTTTCCTCTTCGAAATCTTGGTGCGTCTTATACTCCGGTGCGCCTTAATAGTTCGAAAAAATACGGTAAGTTTGGCTGGATCTCCGACATGCTGTCAAAATCATGGCTTGAACAGTTCAGAGATCTTGGCTTTTTAAGGCCAGTTCTCCACCAAATAAGCGCACGTGAGCAGGCCAGGGGCGATCTTCAAAACTTTTAGCAAGGGGTTCTCTGCCCGGTTGCTGGGTGGGCGTGGCCATGGTGGGTGTGGCCTAGTTGGCCTCCTGCAGTATGGCGGGGGTAGGAGTTTT
The DNA here is from genome assembly GCA_037215915.1 of Pantherophis vulpinus. Classification (NCBI taxonomy): domain Eukaryota; kingdom Metazoa; phylum Chordata; class Lepidosauria; order Squamata; family Colubridae; genus Pantherophis; species Pantherophis vulpinus. The sequence goes on along the minus strand of JAXLNS010000017.1, from coordinate 991,125 downwards.
GCCCTCCCCAGGCTCCGGAGGCTTTACTCGAGCCTCCGGAAGGGCAGAAATGGCCTCCCCAGGCTCCAGAAGCCCTCTGGAGGCCCAAAATGGGCCCATTTCCAGCCTTCCTGAGCTTCCGGTAGGCCTGTTTTCGCCCTCCCCGAGGCCACATGGGGATTCTTGGGAGGGGAGGGGTGAGGTGAGGTGGGCAGGGCCAGCCAGGAGTGGGATTTGGGGGTTCTCCGAACTGCACAGAATTTTAGCTAGAGGTTCTGCCGAACCCCTGCAATCCCCCAGCAGTCCACCCTTGAAGCAGGCATGTGAGGGACATCAGCGTACATATCTGAACTGGGATTAGGCCCATTCTCAAAAGGGCAACTAGGACTTTTAAAAAGAAATTTAAAAAGAACCGAGAAAGAAAAGACACGTAAACACATCTTGAAACACGACCCTGTTAAATCATCTTTTTTTTTTTTTACAATATTTCTCTCCAAAATAACATTCGTGCAATGTACGAGGGAAAAATATTGTTAATGCAACTGAGAAATGATGACCGGTTATAACCATCATTTTGGTGTTTAATTTTTCAGAACTTTTCGTAACTTATTTCCCATAGTTTTATGATTTATAGAGGCTGTAAAAGAGGCATTTGCCTTTTCTAACGTTTTGCAACAACGTCTAATAATAGGAAATTTAACTCGGTTTCTGGATGCCGCATCCATTTTATTTCTGCTAGGAAAATGTTTCGCAATGGCGACTCGCTGCAGCTAAAAACAGAAACAATTTCTTACGTTGCATTAATTTGTATAGATTTGGAAAAAATGTTTAGGAAACCAATCACAGAGTGCATTTTGAATAATGTTAGGAGGATTGTCCTTTTTTTTTTTTAAACAAAAAGAAAATCCAAAAGTGAAAAGAGTTTGTAGAGGGATAGATAGAAAGAAGAGAGGAGAAGGGAGCAAAGGAGAGACAGAGAGAGAGAGAGAGAGAGAGAGAGAGAGAGAGAGAGAGAGAAGGAAGGGAAAAGGAGAGGAAGAAAGGGAGGGGAAATAAGAGTAGGAAGAGAGGAAGAGGGGAGGAGTGGGGGAAAAGAAAGGGAAGGAGAGGAGGAAATAAGAAAGTTGAAAAGGAGGGAAGGTGGAAGGGAAGGGAAAGAGAGGAGAAGGAGAGGAAGGGTCGTTGTGAAATAAGGGAGATATGGAATGGTAGAAGGGCAACTCCGAAGAGATTTTCAATTTTTAGGATGCAGAATGAACTCATATGAAAGTCTAAAGATAACATGTATGATTAATAAGGGTTAAGAGATTGTACATGTATGTATGTTTATGAGAAATAAAAATAAAAAACTTTTATGTAAAAAAAAACCCAAAAAGAATAAGTTTTTTGCTACCACAGATTGTATAGTGATGGCTAAGCTTTTTGCCGTCATGTGCCAAAAACAGAGGAAGCGCGGTGCCCACACCTATGATTCAATGCACCCCACCCCCTGTGCATGTGCACGCGACCCCCCCCGCGCAACCCCCACTTTTGGTATGTGATGGCATGATGGGCTCGGTAGGCCCGTTTTTCGCCCTCCCCAGGCTCCAGAGACTTTCTTGGAGCCTGGGGAGGGCGAAAACTGCCTTCCCTCCCTACCGGAGGCCCTCTGGAGGCTGGAAACAGCCCGTTTCCCAACTTCAGGTGGGTCCGGAAGGCCCGAAAATCAGTTGGCCAGTGCATGCATACGCGCTGAAGGGCCCAGATATGGCTCCACGTGCCACCTGTGGCACGCGTGCCATAGGTTCGCCATCACGGGTATAGGTAGTCCTCGACTTACGACCCCAATTGAGCCCAAAATTGATGTTACGTGAGAATCACCGCAGTTGATAAGTTAGTAACCTGGTTGTCGGGTGAATCTGGCTGCCCCATCGACTTTGCTCATTAGAAGCTCGCAAAGGGGGATCATGTGACCCCTTTCCCCTCCTCCCCCAGGATGCTGCAACTGTCATAAGTACAAGTCAGTTGCCAAGCATCTGAAGTTTTGATCGCATGATCGTGGGGACGCTGCAAAGGTTGTTAAGTGTGAAAAAAGGTCGTAAGTCACTTTTTTCAGTGGCTTATGTAACTTCGTAACGTCGTCACTATAAGCGAAGGGCCCTGTGCCAATTTCCTTACGATGGTACCAATGCATTCTTTTCTTTTTTTTAAATGCAATTAATATGATGCGATTTGCAGAAACGTGAAGTTTACAGACGCAGAAGTAAAACCCATCGCAGTAAAAATTGGACGGTTCCGCTCCAAAGCCTCTTAAACTTCAAAACTCCCACGGCAGAATTCCATAAACATAATCTTTATTTACTGTTTTGGACAATATTTCTTAGAACTGGAAAAAAAAAAAATTAAATCCAACACCACAGTTTCAATAAAGAGGGTTTTGTTCTAATCTATCGTTTCCTGTCCCGAGAAAATATAAAATGTGCATAAAAGATCAACGGGCTCCGAATTGCTCCCAAATCCCTCTTTACACACACCCTTCCTGGCCTAGCAGCAAATCAAACACGGTTTAGTATCCTGTGAGTATTATGGACGCGGGTTTGGTGATTTAAATATATCGGAAGGATGATTTGAGGAAGATGTTGTGAAGGTACATAATGTGTACACAGAGACACACACAGATTTCTGTCTGTCTGTCTGTCTATCTCTGTCAATTTATCTCTAATCATCATCATCTTCTTTTAACGATTCCATAATCCCTTTGCGGGGTGGAGTCTGGGCAACTGAATGGAGCTAGCAGAGTGCTTGAATGGCCGGATACCATTCCTGTCGCCAATGCGGAGTTTTGTTCATCATCTTATCTCTAATGTATCCTCGAAATCTATCTGATCTATTTTCTCTTTCCTCTCTCTATTCAAATCTATCGAATCTACCTTCTCTCTTTCTTTTATATCTATCTGTCTGCCTCTCTTTAATCTTAACTCTTAATTTGTCTTCTATCTCTATCTCTGCCTTCTGCATCTCTGTCTAATCTATCGCCAATGGTCCTAAGTGTGAAAAACGGTGTTATTTTTTTTTCAACGCTGTTGTAACTTCGAACGGTCACTAAACGAACTGTTCTAAGTCGAGGACTACTTGAAATGTTCCTAAATCAACATTTAGGGATTCGCTCGTTTGTTTTAGCTGCTCCTAATGTAGGAAGGACCCAACCAAGAGTAACTGATAGCCTGGCTTCCATTTTACAGCTGCATTATCAACTTACAAGCTTCTCTTTTCAAGGTTCTCACTTTTTTCTAGCAAGCTTGACTTAAGAAAGGAAGGAAGGAAGGAGAAAGAAAGGAAGAAGGAGAGAGAAAGGAAAGAAGGTGAAAGAAAGGAAGAAGGAGAGAGAGGAAGGAAGGGAGGAGAAAGAAAGGAAGAACGAGAGAGAGAGAGAGAGAAAGGGAGGGAGGGAGGGAGGGAGGAGAGAGAAAAAGGAAGGGAGGGAGGGAGGAAGGAAGGAGGAAGGAGAAAGAAAGGAAGAAGAGAGAGAGAGAAAGGGAGGGAGGGAGGAAGGAAGAAGGAAGGAAGGAGAGAGAAGAAGGAAGGAAGGAGAGAGAAGAAGGAAGGAAGGAGAAAGGAAGAAGGAGAGAGAGAGAGAAAGGAAGGAAGGAGAAAGGAAGGAAGGAAGGAAGGAAGGAGGAGAGAGAGAGAAAGGAAGGAAGGAAGGGGGAGAGAGAGAGAAAGAAAGAAGAAAAAGAAAGAAAGAAAGAAAGAAAGAAAGAAAGAAAGAAAGAAAGAAAGAAAGAAAGAAAGACAGAAAGACAGAAAGAAAGAGGTAAAATTCCCTCCCAACTTTGTTATTCTGTTATTCTGCAGTGACCAAAATATTGGACTCAAGTCTAACATATTGATTGATGATGTCCAATTCTGGTCACCACAATACAAAAAAATATGCAGAGAGCTTAGAAAGAGTGCAGAGAAGAGCAACAAAGAGGATGAGGGGACTGGAGGCTAAAACATATAAAGAAGAACGGTTGCAGGAACTGGGCATGGCTAGTTTGATGAAAAGAAGGACTAGGGGAGACATGATAGCAGTCTTCCAATATCTCAGGGGCTGCCCCAAAGAAGAGGCAGTCAAGCTATTCTCCAAAGCACCTGAGGGCAGGACAAGAAGCAATAGGTGGAAACATTCCATTATGGCTCGTAATTATTTGTGCAATGGATTTTAATGTTCCTGTCCCATTTATTAAATAAACTCGCAAGCCATCATTAGCCAGGATCCAAGGCGTTACATGACTGACGACGGAGCCTTGAAGTCATACTTGTCAACGCAACCACAGTTCTCCCACAGTACAAAGGGTGTGTTACTGATTCAAAGACAAAACGAATATTGTGGGCGTGTACAGTTAACTCCCCAGCCTCTTTCGGTAGTGGCTCCCTAGAATGACGGACATAAAGTGGGATGCTAAGAGCAAGCTTATTCTCACAAGTAAAGTGATGTCAAACTTTTATCTGATAAAGGACATCGTCTTCTACTAGTCCTCAACATATAACAGCTCGTTTAGTGACGGTTTGAAGTTATGAAGGCTCGGAAAAAAAACGACCTATGACCGTTTTTCACACTTAATGACTGTTGCAGCATCCCCGTGGTCACGTGATCCAAATTCTCACCCGCTTGGCAACTGACTCGCTTTTATGACGGGTGCCGCTGTCCCGTGGTCAAGGGAGCCCCTTTTGCGACCTTCGGACAAGCAAAGCCAGCTGTATTATTAACTTAACAACTGCAGTGATTCGCCGAAACATGTGTGGCAAGAAAGGTCGTAAAACGGGGGCAAAACTCACTTAACGACTGCCTCGCTTAGCGACAGAAATGTTGGGCTTAACCGTGGTCGTAAGTCCAGGACTGCCTGTAAGGAAATGGTTTTATTTTTTTCCCCTCACTTCTGATTATTTTAATCATTAATTTAATTTAATTAATTCAATTTATATGCCGCCCCTCTCCAAAGACTCGGGTATCATAATAATAACTAATTTTATTTCTTTGGAAATTTGGGGGCAGGTTTCATTTTAATTTCTGGACCTTTACAGATTAACAGAGTTGGAAGGGACTTTGTAGGTCATTGACCCCCTTCTCTCTGTGGCAGCCCCCCCAAATATTGGAAGACTGCTATTATGTCTCCCCCGGTCCTTCTCTTCACTAAACTAGCCATGCCCAGTTCCTGCAACTGTTCATCGTCTGTTTTAGCCTCTGGGCCCTTAATCCTCTTGGTTGCTCTTCTCTGCACCCTTTCTAGAGTCTCAATATCCTTTACAGATTAAGAGAGTTGGAAGGGACCTTGTAGGTCATCTAGTCCAACCCCCCAACCAAGCAGGAGACTCTACACCATTTCTGACAGATGGCAGTCCAGTCCCTTCTTGAAAGCTTCCAGGGATGAAGCTCCCACCACTTCCGAAGGCAACTTCTGTTCCATGGGTTGATTGTTCTGTCTCCTTATTTCCAGGTTGAATCTCTCCTTGGTCAGTTTCCATCCATTATTCCTTGTCTGGCCTTTGGAAAATAGTTTGACCCCCTTCCTCCTCTCTGTGGCAGCCCCTCAAATATTGGAAGACTGCTATCGTGTCTCCCCTGGTCCTTCTCTTCACTAGACTAGCCATGTCTTCTGTCCAACTATGGTTCACTCAGATATCTTTCTTTCTTTCTTTCTTTCTTTCTTTCTTTCTTTCTTTCTTTCTTTCTTTCTTTCTTTCTTTCTTTCTTTCTTTCTTTCTTTCTGTCTGTCTTTCTTTCTTTCTTTCTTTCTTTCTTTTGCTTTGGAAAACAGCTTGACCCCCTTCTCTCTATGGCAGCCCCTCAAATATTGGAAGACTGCTATCGTGTCTCCCCTGGTCCTTCTCTTCACTAGACTAGCCATGCCCAGTTCCTGCAACCGTTCGTCGTATGTTTGAGCCTCCAGTCCCCTAATCACCTTGGTTGCTCTTCTCTGCCCTCTTTCTACAGTCTCAACACCATCAATAACGACAACCTCTGTGTCACAGAATGGACTGCTGTGACATTTGGGAGTCGGAAATTAAATGGACAGCGGTGACAACTCAGTGGGTGTTTTAAACAGAAAGCACTTACAAAATGTATTTTCCTAACTGTAGCTTCCCTCCCCATACAAGGAGCAGAAAAGCAACTTACGTCATATGGCAGAGATTTAATTAAAACTGCAGGAAGAATTTTTTTTGCAAACCCAAAACAGTGAATAATGTTTAGTGGAAAATGTGATTTGAAAGCGGAATATACACGCCTTCAGCCACAGCAATTAAACAGGGAGTTCAGTTCTGTTTATTTTCATTTATTTATGAAATACTTAAGACCTCCTCAGCGCAGTTGGCTTCTAAGTAATTTTAGGAATCCTGCCTTAAATCACTGCTGCTGTTTCCACCAGCCGATTAAAAATGTTAAAATGTAATTTTTATGGATTTGTAAACACCGCTGGGGAAAGCTCTCCCAACGTAGCTTCTGTCGTAACTCTCAAAACCGAAGCGAATGTGCCTCTTTTGGAAAAACAAGAGTTCAGGTAAGTCCTCGACTTACGAAAGTTCGTTTAGCGACCGTTTTACATACATTTCCCCTATACAGGTTGTCCTTGACTTACGACAGCTCAGTTTAGTGGCTGTTCAAAGTTCCAACGGCACTGAAAAAAAGAGGATTTAGGAATCTGTTTTACACGCTTACGACCCCGGGGAGGGAGGGTGCCACAAGATCAAAATTCAGAATCTTGGCAACTGTTTGTGCTTATGACAGTTATGGGGGATCCGCTTTTGCGACCTTCTGACACACGAAGTCAACGGGGAAGCAAGATTCGCTTAACAACCATGTTGCTAACTTAACAACTGCCGCGATTGTGGTCGTGAAAGTGGGCAAAACTCACTTCACAACTTGTCACGCTTAGCAACTGGGCTCCATTGTGGTCGTAAGTCGAGGAGTACCTGCTAAAACCCAGACCGTTTTCCAAAGGCAGCGAAAAATAAAGCAGACTTTTTCGATACTATCTCAGATGGGGAAGACAGATTTTAAGAACTGGGGAGACAGGATGCAAAATAAAATAATAATAATAATAATAAAAAAAAAAAAAATTCGGAGTAACTTACGGCCCAGGTTTTGGTCAACCTGAAAATAGGTGCACTTTGGAGAGCTGACACCACAGACATGAGAGAATGAAGGTTGTTCAGTTCTAGAAGTTTCTATGGGGAATAAAAAAAAAAAAAGAGAGAGAGAGAGAGATCAAAAATGCCATCAGTTTCCCATATGGGTTTGGAATGCTCCAGCTCGTTCAAGAAAATAATCGCTTTTTCCAGACGTTCGCTGTTCGTACTGTAAATTATAGAACAGTCAAAAGACTGGGCCTTACTTTGATGCAAAAAACTTAAACAAAATGTAAAGACCAGATGTCAGGAGGCAGGGGATACGGTTACACGGTTCATTTCCAACGTTTTTCGAGAGAGAGTTTAAGCGTATTAGAAAGTTTCAGCACTCCCGGCTCCAGATATTTTAGCATCTCCAGTCTTTCATTAAAAAAACCGAAGGGCGGCCAGATTCGTGGGGGCAGCTGTGATGTTAACCCCGGGCTTGTCACGGATTTTAATGGTGATTTGGGGAGTGGGGGGGAGCCTGCTGTCTTGTCTACTCATCAGCCCACCTCGCAGGAAGTTCCCGTCGGGTTGCTTTGAGGTGGGAGACGAGAAAGAGAGAAAATAAATTCTCAGGGGCTGAGCTGGAAGCCTTTAAGTCTTTTTGGCTGGCTTGCCAAATGAATGAAGTAATTTATATACCCTGAGCAAGGAATCAGCTTGGATGGGCCATTCGGAAGTTTGGATAAAGTCTGGAGCCACTCACAATTCTGCTGACCAAATTATCCCTACGAGAAGGAAAGAAAGAAAGAAAGAGAGAGAGAGAGAGAGAGAGAGAGAGAAAGAAAAAAAGAAAGAGGGAGAAAGAGAGAAAGAGGGAGAGAAACAGAGAAAGAAAGAAAAAAAAAGAGAGAAAGAGAGTGAGAAAGAGAAAGAGAGAGAGAGAGAAAGAAAGAGAAAGAGAGAGAGGGAGAGAAAGAGAGAAAGAAAAAAGAGAGGGAGAAAGAAAGAGAAAGAGAGAGAAAGAAAGCGAAAGAGAGAGAAAAAGAAAAAGAGACAAAGAGACAAAAAGAGAAAGAGAAAGAAAGAGGGAGAGAAAGAGAGAGAGAGAAAGGACGGAAGGAAGGAAGGAAGGAAGGAAGGAGAGGGGGGAGAGAGAGAAAGAAAGAGAGAAAAAGAAAGAGAAAGAAAGAAAGAGAGGGGGGAGAGAGAAAGAAAGAGAGAGAAGAGAGAGAGAGAGAAAGAGAAGAAAGAAAGAGAGAGAAAGAAAGAAAGAAAGGGGAGGGGGGAGAAAGAAAGAGAACGAGAGAGAAAGAGAGAGAGAGAAAGAAAGAAAGAAAAAGAAAGAAAGAAAGAAAAAAAGAAAGAAAAAGAAAGAAAGAAAGAAAGAAAGAAAGAAAGAAAGAAAGAAAGAAAGAAAGAAAGAAAGAAAGAAAGAAAGAAAGAAAGAAAGAAACTTGTTCCTAGTGGAACAAGGGTTGATAGAAGGCAGGGTTGATATCAAAAAGAAACGATATTTCAAGAAAGAATGAAATGTGAACATCCCAAACTCACCTTTGCTATTTTCACAAAGTGGCTGAGGATCTCGGCCCTTATTTTTAAGGTCTGGGCTGTTAAAATTTCTCGTACCACCCAGAAACAGACCTACAAAAGAATAATTTCACAGAGTTAAAACGTGTTTCGGCTGAGGGATCAAGACAAGGCAAAGCAGGCAGCATAAATTGGTCTGTTCAGAGAGGACGATCCACGGCCCAAAATTTAAGGGCGCCAGAATGATCTACAGGTAGACCCTTGACTTAACACCCACAATTAAGCCCAACAGTTCTGCTACTAAGTGAAACAGTTGTTAAATTGAGTCTTGCCTCCGTTTTACGACCTTTCTTTGCTACGGCGGTTTAAGGGAATCTGCCTTCCCCATCGACTTTGCTCGTCAGAAGGTCGCAAAAGGGAATCACCTGACTCAGGGACCCTGCAACTGTCGTAAGTACATGCCAGTTGCCGAGCGTTTGAATTTTGATCAAGTGACTGCAGAGAGGCTGCAACGGCCGTTGGCATGAAAAACCGTCATCGAGTCCCTTTTTCGGTGCCGCTGTTAAAACTTCGAACGGTCACTAAACTGGCGTTAAGGACTAGCGGCGTATCGTCAGTGAGGGATGAAGAGAGCTCTTCTGTTGTCTACCATGGTTGCATCAATTCAAAGCGCAAATTATGGATTAAACAGAAGGCTGTGTAGTTCAGGCAGCTGCTTTGAATAAGAGCATGCCTCCTTTGATACGAGATACGAGTGCTTTGCAGCAGGGGTGAAATCGGGGGTGAAATCCAAATTTTTTTTACTACCGGTTCTGTGGGTGTGGTGTGGTGGGCGTGGCAGGGGAAGGGTACTGCAAAATCCCCATTCCCTCCCCACTCCTGGGGGAAGGATATTGCAAAATCTCCATTCCCACCCCACTCCAGGGGAAGGATATTGCAAAATCTCCATTCCCACCCAACTCCAGGGGAAGGATACTGTAAAATCCCCATTACCTCCTCAGTCCTGGGGGAAGGATATTGCAAAATCTCCATTCCCACCCCACTCCAGGGCCCAGCCAGAGGCGGTATTTGCCGGTTCTCCAAACCGCTCAAAATTTCCGCTACCGGTTCTCCAGAACCTGTCAGAACCTGCTGGATTTTCACCCCCTGGGTGAAATGTTCGCCCGAACCGGTAGTAAAAAATGCTTTAATTTTTTTTTAATTTTTTTTTTAAAAAGTTCTGACGATCGCGCTTTGCTCAGCTGATCTTCGGAACTTTTTTTAAAAAAAACTTTTTAAGCGTTTTTTAAAAATGCTTTAAAAAGTTTTTTTTTAAAAAAAAAAGCAGGAAATCCAAAAGCCCGTGTTTGGTGTTGACTGTGCGTGCATACATGCATTCGTGTGTCCGGCATGCACTGTGCACGCCCACATGTGTGTGTCCGGCATGCACTGTGCATGCACGCATGAATTTGTGTGTCCGGCATGCACTGTGCATGCACGCATGAATTTGTGTGTCCGGCATGCACAGCCAACCGGAGGATTTGACCACTGCTTTACAGCCTGGGAAAATACCAAACCCCTCTAAAATCATAATTGTTTACATCCACTACAACTCCCTATGTAAACCCACCACTGTTAAGTGCATAATATAGAATGTAAATCCATTACAAACGGAGTCTGTATTTATATCCCCTCTGGCTCATTAAAAATAGCTGTTTATTATTGGCTTCCTTTCCCCAGCTGGATTCAGCTTCACTTCAAGCTGTTACTTTCTCTCTCTCTCTCTCTCTCTTTTTGCTGTGATTTTATTCAGTGAGCTGAATAATTTTATCACAAATCTACAAGATTTCGTAAGTAATCTTCTCTGCATTCCTCTCCTGCAGAAATTCTCCAGCACAGCCAGGAAACTTATAAACTTTTTTTTTTAAAACTTATCTACGTCTGTAAATTTCAAACGGAGAGGATTGCAAGGGAAGCAAGGGAGAAAATTGTTTCGACAACTTGTTTACCACAAGAATGCCAGTAATTGCCAAATTGTTACTCCTTGTTTTTTAAAAACAAAAACCAAAACTTGCACAAACAGACAAAAAGTTTTGTTTAAATTGGCAACCTTATTTCCAATTTTCGAAACAAAATGTGTTTTTTTTCCCCCCCCCCTGACCTCAGAGTTCTTTTACTGAAAGTCTGTATCTTTAGATCAGGAGTCAGCAATCTGCAGCTCGTGAGCCGCATGTGGCTCTTTCTGCTGCGGCTCAAAATATGCGTCACAACCGCCAATATGCGATACCCGCGGCACATGATTTATTGAGCTTTTCAACCTCCGGTAGGCCAATCATGGATAAATCCAAGAAAAGTTTCAGAAGAAAACAGAACGTTTAATTCAACTACATATGCTAGTTTTGTGGCCGCACAAGTAGTAGTCAGGCATGGGAAGGGTTTTGTGGCTCCCGGTGTTTTCTTTTCTGTGGGAAATGGGTCCAAATGGCTCTTTGAGTGTTTAAGGTTGCAGGCCCCTGCTTTAGATCAATCTCCATCTTCCAGGTTTGAGAGTCCAATTAAAAAACAACTACAGGCAGTCCTCAACTTACGACCACAACTGAGCCCAACATTTCTGCTGCTAAGTGAGACATTTGTTAAGTAAATTTTGTCCCGTTTTACGATCTTTCTTGCCCCAGTTGTTAAGCAAATCGCTGCCGTTGTTAACTTAAATCACACGGTTGTTAAGCAAATCCAGCTTCCCCATTGACTTGGCTTCTTAGGAGGTCGCAAAAGGGGATCACGTGACCCCAGGACACTGCAACCGTCATAAGTATGAGCCAGCGCCTGAATTTTGGTCACGTGACCCTGGGGATGCTACAACGGTCGTAAGTGTGAAAAACAGTCATAAGTCACTTTTTCCTGTGCCGTTGGAACATCGTATGGTCACTAAGTGAACTGCCGGTATCTCTTTCTGTCCTTCAAATTTGCAGGACAAAAGGAAACGCAATGACAATTTACATTCGAATCCATCAAATGAAGTTGTTATATCCGCTTGGAAATACCAAGCACTCTGCTCACAATTCAATTTTTCCCAATTTTTCACAGACTGTTGTTTATCCTAAACTAGCTGGACACCTAAACTAGAAACTATGTGCTCGGGCTTGATAAATTGACACTTACAGTCTGAAACTTAATGTAGAATGTGTAACTCCGTAGCATCAGAATGTGTTAATATAATGCAACTGGCAGTTGGAACAGAGGGGGAAGCGGAGTAGAATGTCCCAGCCCGCAGCATCCATTGGTATTTATTTGGCTAGCATCCTGTCAGTATGTGAGAGAGTTGAGGGGTGTTTGGAAACTCAAACAGTATTGCTGTGTGAACAAGGAGACGACAGGAAGGAGGCTGGGCGTGGCTTAGGTCAACTGTTCTGTAGTAAAGCTGCTTGCTGCTGTGAAAGTAAAACTGAAAGTGAAACTCCTCTCCTCTGCTTGTGTTTTGCATTCGGAACAGATTTCTTTTGAGGTAGGGAGGGGGAGTAGAACTCCTTAGTGTCAGAGCGTATTAATAATAATAATATAGGAAATACTAATGCTCTGATGGCCATTTCGAAAAATCCTTTCTTAGTGAGCACCTAGAAGCCAAGAGGAACATACGTGGCAAATTTCAAGTTTGTAGGCTTTACGGTTCTGGAGATTTTGTGATTACGGCGTGAGTGGTTTTCGCTTTTTTATATATATATATATATATATATAGAGAGAGAGAGATTCCCATTACCTGATTAAATCTCCTTGTAAAAGCAACAACATTAGGGGCGAGGATGTGTTTTTCTTTTTTATTCCATCCGCAACTTGCAAGTTCCTAGAAAAGATAACGGCATGGTGTTAATAGTTTTAAAAAACTGCTCAGTTTCATCACAAAAACACAGTGTCAAGAGAAAACAGAAAGACCAAGAGAAATAAAAAAATCCTGTGGAATTTAAATGGAGATGCTAAAGGCCCTTACGTTTAGTTATGTCTGCAATATAAGACATGAGTTCTGTTTTGGCTCAGTTCCCTATTAGACGATGAAGAGTTCAGTTGTAAAGCTAATTACAGGAAGAGCAGCATATTTGCAGAATCCGAACCAAATGGGGCATGAATACAAAACATTCGGCTGCTTCCTATAACCTTTGGCCAATTTTTAGAAGAAAAGAAACACTTAAAAGAAAGTATTTGTAGCTCGGGGCTGAAGTGTGGGGTCCTTGGTGCTCTCTGAGCTTGGTGGTTTTTCTTACAGACGTTTCATGACCCAACTAGATAACATCATCAGTGCTACAAGGGAATGAGGTTGGAGGAGGAGGAGGAGGAGGAGGAGGAGGAGGAGGAGGAGGAGGAGGAGGAGGAAGGAGGACTGAGGGGTCCTTGATGCTCTCTGAGGCTGGTTCTTTTCTTGCAGATGTTAGATTACCCAACTAGGTAACATCATCAGTGCTACAAGGGAATGAGGTTGGAGGAGGAGGAGGAGGAGGAGGAGGAGGAGGAGGAGGAGGAAGGAGGACTGAGGGGTCCTTGATGCTCTCTGAGGCTGGTTCTTTTCTTGCAGATGTTAGATTACCCAACTAGGTAACATCATCAGTGCTACAAGGGAATGAGGTTGGAGGAGGAGGAGGAGGAGGAGGAGGAGGAGGAGGAGGAGGAGGAGGAGGAGGAGGAGGAGGAGGAGGAGGGGTCCTTGGTGCTCTCTGAGGCTGGTTCTTTTCTTGCAGATGTTAGATTACCCAAACTAGGTAACATCAAACTGATCACTAGGCTCTGATGATGTTACTTAGTTGGGTCATGAAACGTCCAACCAAGAAAACAACCAAGTTCAGAGGGCACCAAGGACCCCCTTACCCAGGAAACCCTCTCTGGATTGGACCCAGCCTAAATTGATCGACCTTAAAAAGCAGCATCAACCATGGGCTTTTCCATTTACTTCCAAGAACTTAACATTTCTATTCACTGTCTAAATTTTAAGGGAGGAGGAGGCGTTTGTGCGAATGGTAGGGAGCCATTCTAAAAGCCAGAGGTGGAGAACCGCAGCCCAAACTCACCTCCGCCGTGTTTTGCACGGGCCAAGGAGAAGCACCGCTGGGAGACGGATGGCTTTATAAATCATATCAAGGCAGGAATAAAATACCTTCTGGGACGCCTTTGGTTTGACGTAGCCAAGAATCAGCTACTTCTGCGGCCTCCCGACATATAATTTACAATCTGAAAAGCAACCTTCGCTTGGAAATAAGCGGGCTTTGAGGAGAGCTGCTGGTGCTAAGACACTTTGCACACACAATGCCTTGCACGCCCCTTAGAAAAGCCACGGATATTTCGCCGACCTCCCTCTCCTTTACTGCAAGGAAAGCATCTCAGGAGAAAGAGATTTATTGCTTATTGTCATTCCCGAGCTATGCAATTCCCTGCCACGTGGGAATTAGCCACTTAAATAAGATTATTTTTTATTTCACCTACGGTGGGTCTTTTTGTACTGTCAACCCTCGGCTCGGTAATATTTGTGATATAAACACTTCACTAAACAAGACAAGGTAATGTGGAATAAATTCGCCGAGCTTTGAACGCTGAGAGACCAGCAGAAATCGTACACGTAAAACCCATTTAAGCTATATATATATTTTTTTTCACTCTATTAAGCTCCTAATGGCTTTTCCGTTACTGCAGGGCGCATCTGAGTAGAGTGGCAAACCATTTTTTTCCGAACGGTTTTTCTTTTATTTATTTCTGAAACCGAGATAAGGAGAACCTTCCGACGGTCGCAGAAATTAGATTTGTAGTTTTTATTATGATGCTATCAGGGTCATAATTCTTCCCTCCGCTTCAGTGGCAGGAAAATGCTTTACTGAACACGCCTTCTCTAAGAAGCTGCTAAATTGTCCCAAGATAATGGCAGAGGAGGAGGAGGAGGAGGAGGAGGAGGAGGAGGAGGAGGAGGAGGAGGAGGAGGAGGAGGAGGAGGAGGAGGAGGAGGAGGAGGAGGAGGAGGAGGAGGAGGAGGAGGAGAAGGAGAAGGAGAAGGAGAAGAAGAAGAAGAAGAAGAAGAAGAAGAAGAAGAAGAAGAAGAAGAAGAAGAAGAAGAAGAAGAAGAAGAAGAAGAAGAAGAAGAAGAAGAAGAAGAAGAAGAAGAAGAAGAAGAAGAAGAAGAAGAAGAAGAAGAAGAAGAAGAAGAAGAAGAAGAAGAAGAAGAATATTGCTGTACCAGGAGACGCCAGAGTCGAAGAAAAAGAACTGGGGGGAAAAATCACGAAATATCGCGACCTGGCCATCGAAACTAACATTAGACCAACAATCAAGAGGTAAACAATACCCCAATTATGGAACTGCCAAACAAACTAATAGTAAAAAGCCCAATCAAAGAATCTCCAAGATATTCCCACTAACACTGACAGGGCAAGTCACTAGAATATAAATTGAGAACAAACCTCACTCCCGACTAGGGCGAAATGAAATGCCTGCAAGAGAAGAACTAAGGACCCCACAGTCCTCCTCCTCTTCTCCCTCCCTTCCTTCTCCTCCTCCGTGCAAACCACACTCCTTTCTAGCACTGATGGTGTTACTTAGTTGGGTCGTGAAACGTCTACAAGAAAACAGCCAAGCTCAGACAGCACCAAGGATCCTGCAATCTTCTCCTTCCCCTTCTCCTCCTCTCCCTCCCTCCCTTCTCTTCCTCCTCCTCGCAAACCACACTCCTTTTTAGCCCTGATGGTGTTACCTAGTTGGGTCATGAAACGTCTACAAGAAAACAGCCAAGCTCAGGGAGCACCAAGGACCCCACAATCTTCTCTTTCTCCTCTTCCTCCTTTTCCTCCTCCTCTCCCTCCCTTCCTTCTTCTCCTCCTCCTCCTCCTCGCAAACCACACTCCTTTTTAGCCCTGATGGTGTTACCTAGTTGGGTCATGAAACGTCTACAAGAAAACAGCCAAGCTCAGGGAGCACCAAGGACCCCTTCACTTCACAATCTCAGAACACTTCCTTGGATTCCCAAGTGATGTGGGAGCTTCATCGCTGGAAGCTTTCAAGAAGAGACCGGACTGCCATCTGTCAGAAATGGGGTAGCGTCTGCTTGGGCGGTGGGGAGGGCTCGACTAGATGACCTGCAAGGCCCCTTCCAACTCTGTTCATCTGTATCTGTGATAAAACTTTACTTCCTCAAAATATATCCCCTTACAAGAAGCCCTGCATTGCTTAATTCGCGCTGACCCCTTGATCACATGGTTTGAGTCTCCGGAAAAGGGTGGCATATAAATCGAACCAATAAATAAATAAGTAAGTAAGTAAGTAAGTAAGTAAGTAAGTAAGTAAGTAAGTAAGTAAGTAAGTAAGAAAGAAAGATATCACCGCTTCAAAAATTCCAATCTCAGGAATAATCCTGCCTAAAAGATAAAGAACTTTTTACTCAAAGCAGAGTTTTAAAATAGCCAGCTGCAAAAGTTAGCAACGTCGTCATCATCAGAAGTCTAATTAGCTTTGGAGATACACTACATATGTTGCCTATTTAAACAAAAAACAAAAAAAAACACAGATTAAACAGTGATATATCAAATGTTCTGGCTACGTTTACCAGAAATTTGAAAGAAAAATAGCCATTTCTTCTATTTCTCAGGGAATTAACAAAAAAAAAAAAAAAAAAAAAACCCAGCCTCTGTGTATTACAACATCTGCCATTTTTTTTGTTTTTGTTTTTCCCCTTCCTTCCTCGTCTTCTGCCAAATTTTAGCCGAGTGGCCTGGCCACGTGCAGTCAAACATATGGGACCTATAGAAAGCCTGCTTTAGGAAGCCTGAATGACGGATGTTTTGACAGGCGTCCAGCCGGACGGTCCCAATGGATGTGGCATCTGCTTTCCAGCTCAATTCATCCCGTAAAGGGAAGTCAACCCCGCTACTGCGGGCTACGTAACCGGATAGAGAGGACTACTCGGGTTTTGAGGGACGTGTGAACTGAAGGTGTGGCTAGTCCAGTTTCAGGCCACGTGCAAACCCAATGAAGGAGCCTTGGTAGTACAGTGGTCTAAAGCACCCTGTTATTAAGACCAGCTGCCTGCAATTACTGCAGGTTCGAATCTCGCCAGGCTCAAGGTTGACTTAGCCTTCCATCCTTTCTAAGGTAGGTGAAATGAGGACCCAGTTTGTGGGGGCAATAAGCTGACTTTGTATAAATATACAAAAGTATGAAGGCTATTGCTTAGCGCATTGTAAGCCGCCCTGAGTCTCCGGAGAAGGGCGGCATATAAATCAAATTTAAAAAAAAAAACAAAAAAACCCGAAGCTATAAGGTTTTCCTCTCTTAAGTCAAGGATACTGACTTAAAAACCTCTCTCAAGGTCCCTCCTTAATCCAGCGGTATTTAGACGTTATCGTCACCACTGGATTTCTCGGAGCGGGTTTTCTTTTGAGAAATCGCCACCACTCTTCAAGAGGACTGGTTGCGAGGGCAGCGATTTTAATCATGGAAGGTGTAGGGGCTTCCGTGACGTCTAAGAGGATGATGAGTTGTCCTTGGTGTTCTCTGATCTGCTTGTCTGTCTTGCAGACTGATGATGTTGCCTAGTTGGGCCGTACAATGTCTGCAAGAAATCCGCCAAGCTCAAAGAGCATCAAGAATCCAACAGTCTTCCTCTTCCTCCTCGCAAACCACACTCCTTTTTTTAGCATGGATGGTGTTGCCTAGTTGGGTAATGAAAGATGTTTCATTACCCAACTAGGCAACATCATCAGAGCTACAGGGAGTGGGGTTTGCTCTAGCATTTATTGGTACTTCCCAGATCCGTCTGGCACTGATGATGTTACCTACTTGGGTAATGAAAGGTCTGGGCGATACCCCACCAAGCACAGAGAGCATCAAGGATCCCACAGTTCAACCCTGAGCTATAAATCCTCTCTTCCATCAGAATATAACCTGATAGGATATGAATCTCTGTTCTCATTTCTTTAAAAAAACAAAACAAAACAGTGAGTGAATCTAGAACTGTCTTAACAAACCAGAGCTTAACAGCTCTTTTGTCATAAAAAAAGGCACTTACCTCTGGCTGTATAGCTTTAAATACTGGCATATCCATCAGTGTAATCTGACTCTGTCACAAAAATGAAAGGAAGAACGATTATACGTTTCGGAAAAAACCGAAGTCTGGCAAATCCATCGTGGGTCTGTCTAGAAAGCTGCCAGGGTGTCTAAATTCACAGGCTGTTTGTGATGAACCGAATCATTAATAGTCTCTTGGGTTGACCCCAATGACTAAGACGGTGCATTTTGATTTTCCTCACCTATCCCCAAAGGCAGTTGAGGTTGTCCACTTATTTACGGCTACCTAACAGGCAAAAGGTGTGCCAAATTAGTTCGTTTATCCTGTTTCTCCCAAAATAAGACATCCCCTGATAATAATCCCAATTGGGCTTTTGAGCGCATGGCAATAAGGCCAAGCACTTATTTCAGGGTTCAAAAAAAATATAAGACAGGGTCTTATTTTCGGGGAAACACGGTAGGAATTATTTCAATCTTTCTGGAACTCAGGACATACGACCACAATTGAACCCAAATAAAACATTTATTACGTGAGTTTTGCCCCATTAGATGACCTTTCTTGCCTCAGTTGTTAAGTGAATCACTGCAGATGTCGTTAGTAACATGGTGAGGGGGGGGGGGAGGAGAGAGAGAGAGAAAGGGAAGAAGAGAGAGAGGGATAAAGAGGGAGGAAGAGAGAAACAGGAGAGAGGGAGAAAGGGAGGGAGGACAGAGAGGGAGAGAGAGGGAGCAGAGAGAAGGAGGGAGGAGAGGGAGAGGGGGAGAGAGAGGGAGAAAGAGGGAGGGAAGAGAGAGAGGGAGGAAGGAGAGAGAGGGAGGAAAGACAAAGTGGGAGGGAGAGAAACAGAAGGTGAGGGAGAGAGGGAGAAAGAGGGAGGGAGGGAGGAGAAAGAGAGTGGGAGAGAGAGAGGGAGGAAAGAGAGAGAGAGGGAAGAGAGAGAGGGAGAGAGGGAGGGAGGAGACAGTGAGGAAGGAGAGAGGGGGAGGGAGGAGAGAGAAAGAGGGAGAGAAACAGAAGGTGAGGGAGAGAGGGAGGAGAGAGGGAGAGATAGAGAAGGAGGGAGGGAGGAGAGAGAGCAGGAGAAAGAGGGAGAGAGGGAAGGAGAGAGAGAGAGAGAGAGAGAGAGGGAGAGAGGGGGCAGAGAGAGAGAGTGTTGATCTAATGTGTGGAAAACCAACTGACTACAACTAACTAACTAAATAAATAAATCAATAAATAAAATGATAAATAACAGAGCGGGAACTTATTTTTGTCCTTACGGCTACTACTATTCGGCATAGATCAATATGCAAACCTCTTTTACTTACTGCAAACTCCTCTGGAGTTACTTTTAGCACGTCAAACACGACAGCATCGTAGCTCTTGTGAGCATAGTCCGAACTCCGTCCTTCCAGAGAGTCAGAGCTGCTACTGCCCTAGAAGGAGGGGAAAAAAAAGGAAGGAAGGAAGGAAAAGCTTCATTTATTTTAATTTCTGCTTTATTTTATTCGCTGCCCAGTTTCGAAGCGACTCCAGGCGGCTTGCAAGCCTGAAGACATTAAAATAATCGGTGATAAAATATTCCTAAGGCAATGAAGTAACGAAGTATTAACTGACATGGGGATCATTTTTGTAGATCTCGTTTTTTTCTACGTGTTTCACTTTTCTTCATTATACTGTGACTGCTAGTCTAATAGCAAATCCTTCATAAAAGTCATTGCAATCTTCTCCCCTTTTTAAATGTAAATTTTAATTTGTTTTAAATTATGGGGTATTTTAAATTCAGCCAAATTATTTAATTCGTTTTTAACTTATTTTAAATTTTTGTATTTATGTGTTTTATCTTGTGGCTGTTCACCGCCCTGAGTCCTTCGGGAGAAGGGCGGTATAGAAATTTAATAAAATAAATAAAATAAATTACATTCTTGATTAAATTATTTTTCCCTTGTTATATAATTTTATGGTACTACTCCAAAAAAAAAAAAAAAAAAAAGTGGTGTTATTAGCTAGTTTTAGAAAATACACTTTTCCCCCAAAAGATTTCCACAATTTTGGCCACTACTGTATATACCAGGAAGATTTTCCATAGCATCTCTTGATGCTTTTGCTTTTGAAGCTCAAAATGCAAAAAAATGCATATCATTGGAAGAGGTTATTAAGGCAACTGTATCCAATATTCCTTTCTGTGCAAGAATCCAAGTGAAAGCATTGAGGACAGACGGAAAGCCAACGAAGAGAAAGAAAATAATAAATTGCCCTCCATAACATCTCTCGGTTACCAATGAACCGAAGAACACAATTTATCCTCTCCTGCTTCCAACTATGAGACTTGTTTTTTCTCAAATGTAAAAGAATTTATCAGCTTGCCACCAGAGATGTTTGCTCTCTAAAGTTTGAAAATGGAACAGAGGCAATCCTGCAATCTGCTCTGTGCAATTTCTCTCCGTGGCCGGAGGAGAAAGTCCACAGAGCTGCTGACAAATTAGGTCAGTTTTACAACTACCGTGTTTCCCCGAAAATAAGACCCTGTCTTATATTTTGAACCCTGAAATAAGTGCTTGGTCTTATTGCCATGCGCTCAAAAGCTCAATTGGGCTTATTATCAGGGGATGTCTTATTTTGGGGAAAACAGGGCAGATAGATAGATAGATAGATAGATAGATAGATAGATAGATAGATAGATAGATAGATAGATAGATAGATAGATAGATAGATAGATATGGATGGATGGATAGAAGGGAGGGATAGATAGAAAGAACGAAAGAACGAAAGAAAGAAAGTAGACAGTAGATAGATAGATATGATAGATACCGTGTTTCGCTGAAAATAAGACCGTCTTATTTTTTGAACCTTGAAATAAGCGCTTGGTCTTATTGCCATGCGCTCAAAAGCTCGATTGGGCTTATTATCAGGGGATGTCTTATTTTGGGGGGAAACAGGGTAGTTCAACCTTAAGGAGTTTGGTCGAAGCTATCAGGGATAAAGGTGATTGGTGAAGCATTAACAATGCAAATGGGGGCAAAAATGTATCCCAATCTAAACCCTAATTGTTGGAAATGTAAAAAAAAACGCAAGGTACCTTTTTTCATGTATGGTGGCTTTGCCCAGAAATCAAAAAAATACCGGGTTAAAATACAAAAATGGCTAAATGAAATTATGCACTGCCAAATAGAATTGAAGCCTGAACTGTTTCTTCTGGGGATCATTAAAGGAAAATATCCTAAAAAGATTAAATATCTGATCATTCATATCACTACAGCAGCGAGAATTGTACTCGCACAAGCTTGGAAAATGTCCACTATACTGACAGATTGTGTAATAATCCGGAAAATTTTTGAGTGTGCAGAAATGGACAAACTTACTATAGAATTAAATAATAAGGAAGACTCGGAATATTACACAACTTGGGAAAACTGGTATCAATGGACAGAAAATAAAAATAGGAAATATATGGGAAATATATGGATCAAAATAAGACATAAATTGTGTTTACATATCCTTGATCGTAGGAATCTCTGGGAATATATGATTAGAATTAAGATTTGTACTGTCAGAACGACGTTGAATTGTACAATTATTATGGACGTGTTTTCGTTATAGATGTATTTGTATATTAATATTTTAAACTTTAATAAAGGTTATTTGAAGAAAAAAACACAATGCAAATGGGGGATAAAAAAAACCCCTATCAAGATTTATTTGCAAAAACATTATTAAATAAGGGCAGGTGGGAGAAATGGATGGGGTGACGTGTTCAGATCTTGCCAGGCACAGTTTAAAAGCAAAGTTGCAATCCTAGACAAGTTTACTAAGAAGCAGATGTACTTTACTATTATTCTTCTCATCCTTCCTATCGCCTATCTCCTTCTACTTATGACTATAACCTTGTTGCTTGCATCTTTACGATTTATATTAGAATAGAATAGAATAACAGACTTGGAAGGGATTTTGGAGGTCTTCTAGTCCAACCCCCTGCTTAGGCAGGAAGCCCTACACCATTTCAGACAAATGGTTATTCAACCTCTTCTTAAAAATTCCCAGTGTTGGAGCATTCACAACTTCTGGAGGCAAGTTGTTCCACCGGTCAATTGTTCTAACTGTCAGGAAATTTCGCCTTAGTTCTAGGTTGCTTCTCTCCTTGATTAGTTTCCACCCATTGCTTCTTGTCCTGCTTTGGAGAATAGCTTGAATCCCTCTTCTTTGGGACAACTCCTGAGATAATGGAAGACTGCTATCATGTCTCCCCTGGTCCTTCTCTTCATTAAACTAGACATACCCAGTTCCTGCAACCGTTCTTCATATGTTTTAGCTTCTAGTCTCTTATTGTTTTATTTAGTTTCCTAGTATGATTTGATTGCTTAGTTTAGTACCCTATGACTATCACTGTGTTGTATCTTATGATTCTTGATTAACGTATTTTTTTATGTACACTGAGAGCTTATGCACCGAAGACAAATTCCTTGTGTGTCCAATCACACTTGGCCAATAAAGAATTCTATTCTATTCTATTTAAAAATCAGACCTCCTAAAGATTGCACGATGTTCAATCACCTCCAAAACAATTTGATCGTTCTAGCTGTAGAAACGCCACAACATCAACAATCCCAGCTATTTGTAAGTGTATTGTCTGAAAAATCACCCAGTGAAACGGAATGGAAAGAAACCATAAGGCCGTGAATATGTATGCAGAATAATTCTGCCCTGCTTTGAAACCAAGATATTCGAAACTGATGCTCGAACCAGGCCGAGACTGCAGTCTTAGGAACGGTTTATCTTTGAACTGCTTATGTGTGACAGCTGTCTACTTTTGAACAAACATGGGAAGAATTTCTCTGTGATGAAGAAAAAGGGTTCAGTAAATTATTTCCATCTGCAAGACATTAGATGTTAATTGCTATAACTCAAGTGTGTAAAAACAACAGTAGACGTTTCCTAAACGAATTTGTGGCCTAAAAGACTGGACACCATATGATAACTATCAGGAGGAGGAGGAGGAAGAGGAAGAGGAAGAGGAGGACAGAAAAGAAGAAAAAGGAGGAGGAGGAGGGGAAGAAGAGGAAGAGGGAGGAGGAGAAAGAGGAGGAGGAGAAGGAAGGAAGAAAAAGGAGGAGAAAGAGAAAGAAAGAGAAGAAGAAAAAGGAGGAGGTGGAGGAAGAGGAGGAGAAGGAAGGAAGAAAAAGGAGGAGAAAGAAAGAAAGAAAAGAAGAAAAAGGAGGAGGAGGAGGAAGAGGAGGAGAAGGAAGGAAGAAAAAGGAGGAGAAAGAAAGAAAGAAAAGAAGAAAAAGGAGGAGGAGGAGGAGGACAGAAAAGAAGAAAAAGGAGGAGGAGGAGGGGAAAGAGGAAGAGGGAGGAGGAGGAGGAAGAGGAGGAGGAGGAGGAGGAAGGAAGAAAAAGGAGGAGGAGAAAGAGAAAGAAAGAGAAGAAGAAAAAGGAGGAGGAAGAGGGGGAAGAGAGGAAGAGGAAGAGGGAGGAGGAAGAGGAGGAAGAGGAGAAAGAAAGAAAAGAAGAAAAAGGAGGAGGAGGAGGAGAAAGAGGAGGCGAAGGAAGGAAGAAAAGGAGGAGAAAGAAAGAAAGAGAAGAAGAAAAAGGAGGAGGAGGAAGACTGCAATGTATTTTACAAGACTTACAAATTTGCATAGATGAAACAAATCACGGCCATGATCATAATCATAAACTAAAAAAAAAAAAAAAATTCCCCTTAAAAACCCTTTCCACTTGTAAATGTTTAAGAAGCGATCAGCAAGCAGCATGTGTAAATTTGTTGATTAAATAAATATTTGGTTTAATCCCCACATGGCTATCCACGAAAGGGATGAGGTTGCCCAGATGAGGAACACGCTCTCTTCCATTAACTCAACTCCCGAGAACCACCACACAATGTTTCCCACCCAGCCAGCCAACATCTGGAGTTGTTTCACAGCTGTGCGATTCTGCTAGTTTAGCTCATCTGAAAGCTGTTTGCAGTTCGGCTTTTAAACCTGTCACTGAAAAGGCCTTCTTGACAGTACGTGAGAAGGCAGGAAATCCTTTCTGAGTCCTTAGGTGGATCCTGTTCACTTAGGAGGAAATATTTTAAGCACGTGGAAAATCTATTCTCCGTGACGGAAGGCATTAAATAGTGAACCTTCCTTCAAGGAAACATCACTTCAGGAACATGGATGGGATTCGGCTAAATCGAGAAAGGGTAGTACCGGAGGTTAAATTCTTCTAGTCCCTAATTTTTATTTTAGTTATAAACCTATTCTCGACTTTTAACGAATTCTAATTGTGGAATCCTTGGTGCCCTCTAAGCAGGGGTGAAATGCTCCCGGTTCGGTCCAGTTCGCCCGAACCGGTAGTAAAAAAGGCTACTGGTTAAAGGCTACTGGTAAAAAAGGCTACTAGTTCGCCGAACCGGTAGTAAAAAATGTAAAAAAAAAAAGTTTCGACGATCAGCTGAGCGACGCGCGATCATCATCAAAACTTTTTTTTTATTTTACTTTTTAAAAATTTTTTACAATCTGTTCGGGCGAATAGGTTGTTAAAAAATGCTTTTAAAAGGTAAAAAAAAGGCTCCGAAGATCGCGCGCCACAACTGATCACACACACACACCTTGCGCTGTGTTCTACTTACCCCACACCCTCCTTTTGGTGTGCACTGCATGCGCGCGCACCTCGCATTTGTTGCGTGCTGGGCACTGCGCATGTGTGCGTGCAGCCTGCATTTGGTGTGCAGCGCACATGCATAGCCAGCGAACCAGTAGTAAACTGGTTCAGATTTCACCACTGCCTCTGAGCTTCTTGCAGACGTTTCATTACCAAACTAGGTAACGTCATCAGGGTTTGTAGGGAGTGGGGTTTGCTCTCCCTATTAGCACTTTGCAAGCCCATTAAAGACCGTTGGGACAGTAGTTTACAAATGTAATCATTCTGCGTACAGCACGACTTCTTAAATCATCTTGACGAAATTCATTATTAGACAGTCTACTAAGAGATGCCCAACTAAACTATGGTTTGTTCCGAGTCGGGATGGAAACTGTTACCTCTGGAGTGGCGGAGGTCACAGTCACATTGGCCATGAGGCCATTCCTTTTATACATTCTCTTCTTGGAACACAGGAACTTCGGCTCAGCCACCACTGCTGATGTTATAGGTTGAAGGGAGAACTGCTGGAAGATCAAGAAGAAGCTGACTTTAGAAACGCCGTCCGTCGAAAGATAACGACAAGGACTGAGGAGGGAACAAACGGTTATGAACTGTGGAGGAGGACAGAAAAGAAGAAAAAGGAGGAGGGGAAAGAGAGTAAGAGTAAGAGGGAGGAGGAGGACAGAAAAGGAGGAAAGAAAGAGAAAGAAAGAGAAGAAGAAAAAGGAGGAGGAGGTGGAGGAGGAGGAAAAGGAAAAGAAGGTGATGATGATAGAGGAGATGATGATAGAGAAGGAGGAGAAGGAGAAGAAGATGATGAAGATAGAGGAGAAGGAGGAAGAGGAGGAGATAATGATGAAGATAGAGGAGGAGGAGGAAGAGGAGGAGATAATGATGATAGAAGAAGAGGAGGAGAAGATGATGAAGATAGAGGAGAAGGAGGAGCGGAAGAAGAAGAAAGAGGAGGAGGAGCGAAAGAAGAAAGAGGAGGAGCGGAAGGAGAAAAAGGAGCGGAAGGAGAAAAAGGAGGAGGAGAAGGAGGAGGAGGAGAAGGAGAAGGAGTGGAAGAAGAAAGAGAAGGAGGAGGAGGAGGAGGAATAGAAGAAGAAAGAGGAGGAGGAGGAGGAGAAGAGGAAGAAGGAGAAGAAGAAGAAGAAGAAGAAGAAGAAGAAGAAGAAGAAGAAGAAGAAGAAGAAGAAGAAGAAGAAGAAGAAGAAGAAGTTTCATAACCAATATGTACAGCTATATAAAACCTAAGCAACATGAAACTGCCTATAAAAACTAAAAACAATTTAAGCCGCGCATCAGCCAAAGCCCACCCGTTTTTACTTTTCATTTTGTTTGTTTTTTTTACATTTCCTTAAGATCATCTAAGCACATTATTCCTCCAGATTTGAATTTCAGCAACACAGAGACAGCTGTCTGACGACAAAGTCCGTTCAAGCTTCCAAGGAGGCATCCCAGACCTATTGGGTTGAACACAATTCTGAGCCCTGAGATTAGAATCCTGGCCCATTTTAACCAAGGGACAAAGTGGGGAGGGGTGTTTTTTTTTTAGTGGTGAGAGCAGCACCTCGTTGGGAGCTTGAAGACTAAGCAGGATCAGGCATGTTTGGGAGACCTCCGTGGAACATCGGGGCTGGAGGCGAGATTGGCAAACCGTTTGGTCGGGCTGCCAAGAAAATGACAGGGAGGTACCCACCGCAAAGTCATCTGAGATCAAATGAAGACTTGTGGGAAGACCTTACTGATGGGAGTATGGGGTTACAGAACTGTCAGCCCCAAATTTCACAAAAAGGGTGGGTGGTAACATCAAAAGTAAAAGGGACTCAGGGGTGGCTCAGGGGCTAAGACGCTGAGCTTGTCGATCGAAAAGGTTGGCAGTTCGGCGGTTCGAATCCCTAGTGTCGCATAACGGGGTGAGCTCCCGTGACTTGTCCCAGCTTCTGCCAACCTAGCAGTTCTAAAGCACGTAAAAAAAAATGCAAGTAGAAAAAATAGGGACCACCTTTGGTGGGAAGGGAACGGTGTTCCGTGCGCCTTTGGCGTTGAGTCATGCCGGCCACATGACCACGGAGACGTCTTCGGACAGCGCTGGCTCTTCAGCTTTGAAACGGAGACGAGCACCGACCCCTAGAGTCAGGAACAACTAGCACGTATGTGCGAGGGGAGCCTTTACCTTTAACATCAAAAGTAACATCGCGCAGGTATTCTTGAAAGCCTATGCAAAGGCGAGGATCGGTTATCGGTTAAGCAGAATAACGGAATAATGGAGTTAAAAGGGAGGTCTTCTAGTCCAACCCCCTGCCTCAGACAGGAGTGTATTACTGCAGACAAGTGGCTGTCCAGTCTCTTTTTAAAAGCCTCCAGTGTTGGAGCATTCACAACTTCTGGAGGCCAGTTGTTCCACTTATTAATTGTTCTCACTCTCAGGAAATTTCTCCTTAGTTCTAAGTTGCTTCTCTCCTTGATGAGTTTCCACCCGTTGCTTCTTGTCCTGCCCTCAGGTGCTTTGGAGAATAGCTTGACTGCCTCTTCTTTGGGGCAGCCCCTGAGATATTGGAAGGCTGCTATCATGTCTCCCCTAGTCCTTGTCTTCATTAAACTAGACATATCCAGTTCCTGCAACTCTTTTAGCCTCCAGCCCCCTAATCACCTTTGTTGCTCTTCTCTGCCCAAGACCTTCAGATGAGATGAAGTTGGCAGAGTCAAGGGCACAGATCCGTGATGGCGAACCAGTGGCACGCAGAACCGTCTCTGTGACCATGCCAGCCGTCGCCCCAGCCCAGCTCCACCGCGCATGCGCACGTGCCTCCTGCTGGCCATGGGGTCTCTGCATCGCATGCACAGGGGAGGCCCACATGCACGGGAGGTGCAGTTTGGTGCAGGAAGCTTTCCAGGCCTTGCATGGCGCCCCCGCACCGTTTTGGCTTCCAGGTTGGTGCAGGCTTGACAGGCCCAAAAGGGGGCACGGGGGAATGGGGCGCATGCACGGGGGGGCAGAATGTATGCGCTGGGGGGGCACATGCACAGGAGGCACTTGCATTGCATTTGGGGGTTCGGGCATGTCCATGTGCATTCACCCATGCACGCTTTGGGCAATCAGCACCAAACACGTTAACCATCACTGGCATAGATGGTTATTTATTGAGATGTACGGATGGAGGAGATGATGGAGACAACACAGAAGGTGCAGCTATAGATACGGAACAGTTGTTAAAGCTGGCTCGGTGGAAGGATGGAAAACTTCAAATATGGATTTTCTATCACCACTTTACTAAGTATCCCTTTGGCTCTCCTCTTGTCTGCCTTCTGCATTTTTATTTATTTATTTTTTTGGGTGCACGAGGGCTCAAAAATAGCGCATCCCATGATCGCAGAAGAAAATTCCATATGCGATGTTGCAAGCCATCCAGCTTCGGTTCCAGCTTCCAAAGATAAAATTAACCCAGGAAGTACAAACAGGCCTTGAAAGGCTGCAGCACAATTTTTTCCCCCCTTACGTTCACTAGAAAGTTTTGGTTTTTTTTATTTAAAAAAAAGAAAGCTCAACTGCCAGGGAGTTGCAAAAAAACAACACCACCTGGGGAATTCCACTTTATCTGTCACGCAACCTTCAGAATTGGATATTGTTTGGAAAATGGCGTCCTTTGGATTTGTTGGATAAGCCTCCGATAAAAGCCATTGTTTTCAAGATTCTATACGCAGAGCAACCTTGACATGGTACTAGATTAAATCGGTCTTTCTCTTCCAAAAAAAAAAAAAAGAGAGAGAGAGAGATAAATTGTGAAATATAAAATGATTTATTTAGAAGGGATTTATATAGAAGGTGAAATGGAAATCTAAATGAAATTGAAATGGAATAAGGTATTTGTATTTTAAAAAAGATGATCACAAAATAATTTTACACTTAACACCAAAAAAACACTAAAGAACTTATAATTGACTTCAGGAGGAAGAAAGATGTACATTTGCCATTGTACATAAATGGTGAGGAGGTGGAGAGAGTGGGTAGTTTTAAATTTCTGGGCATTTATATCTCGAAGGACCTCTCATGGACTATGAATGCTAAACATGCTTGGGAAGGAAACACAGAAGAGGCTGTACTTCCTGAGAATGCTCAGGAAGATAAATCTATCTCAGCATCTACTTCTGTCCTATTATCGCAGCACCATTGAGAGTGTCCTGACATACCGCATTCTTGCATGGTATGGGAGCAGCTCTGCAGCGGACAAAAAAGCTCTACAGAGAATCATTAAAACTGCCCAGAATATCATCGGACTCCAGCTACCAGCCCTGGACGACATCTTCGAATCTCACTGTTTGAGAAAGTTGCATAATGTTCTCAGAGACTCTTCCCATCCTGCTTACAATCTTTTTGGACTGTTGCCTTCTGGCAGAAGATACGGAACAATTAAAATTCGGACCACACGTCTTCTGAATAGTTTTTATCCCAGAGCTATAATTGCACTCAACAATGAACTAAAGGGCCACCGTCAGTGAGCATTACTTGGTCTGTTGTGTGGATGTTTGGGTGGTTTAGGGGTGGGGAATTTGTGGTGGGTGGGAGGGTGTTTGGGGATTGTTATGTGTGTTGGACCTCGTCTTTGGGTGTTAAGTGAATTTTGTTGTATGGATATACTGTGTATACACATACAATGACAATGAAGTTATTATTATTATGATGTGGAAAACAAAATTGAAGAAACATATTGTTAAAATGGTAAAATGATGAATAAGGAAATATGACATGATAATCTGGTCCACCTTTAGAAAACAATGATTAGGATATAAATGTAAAATATTAAAAGGATTGTGTATAATTTAAAGGGTTTCAATAAAATAAAGAAATACTGAAAAATATATGTGATAAAAGGGAGAA
Organism: Pantherophis vulpinus; assembly: GCA_037215915.1. NCBI lineage: Eukaryota > Metazoa > Chordata > Lepidosauria > Squamata > Colubridae > Pantherophis > Pantherophis vulpinus. The sequence continues at coordinate 962,050 of JAXLNS010000017.1, read as the reverse complement.
ATAAAAGAATGAAATGAAATAAGATTTAAGATTAGGAGGTTAGGGCGGATGGCAATATTGATTATATGTTAAATATAAAAAATAGAGATGAAAAAGGGAAAAGTAGAAAAGGAATACAGAAGGCAGAAGGCAGAAATATATAAATTAAATTTGGGGAAAATAAGCTGTATGAATTTTGACTCGGTCAATACTCTATTCAGGAAAAAAAATGTATTGTTCTGTTTGACTGTTTTAAAAAATAAAAAACTTTTACAAAAAGAAAAAATCTGGGCTAGAAGAAAACGTCGCCGTAAATGCCAATCTTTGTCTCTTTTTTCTTCTTCTTTAAATAAGTAATTTTAATTGCCAAATAATTGCCAGATTGGAAAGAATTCTGGGCTTTTGCAAGAATGCATGCTTAGCGATAGATCTATCAGTTCCACTGAGTTTATGCTAACTTTTGGTCACCCCTCAAGCTCCAGAAAAGACTCATGGCAACGAAGACCACAGCTTGATCTGAAATTAATGTTCTCGTTCGCATCTGAAGAACTCAACTTCTTTTTTGGAAGACGGAAGCCTATTTCGATGTGCAACAGGGAGGATTTTGTTTTCTTGGAGCTCCACGATTTAAAGGTGGGGTATTTGAGATACACATTTTCCATTTCTCCATCCAGCCGATCGGTTCCAGCCTGTTTTTAACAGACCCTTGTGCCATGTTTTACAAGATTACTTACAAAGTACCAGCCGATTCCTAGAACCGTAACCTGTTCAACAGTGCCATCTAGTGAATATGAAATGCGCAACTGCAAATGGTCCTCAACGTACGACCACAATTGAGCCCGGCGTTTATGCGGCTGAGTGAGAAATTTCTCAGGTGACTGCGCAGCACAGCACCCGTCATAAATACGAGTCAGTGGCCAAGCATCTGAATTTTGATCAGGTGTAAAGGTAAAGGTTCCCCTCGCACATATGTGCTAGTCGTTCCCAACTCTAGGGGGCGGTACTCATCTGTTTCAAAGCCGAAGAGCCAGCGCTGTCCGAAGACGTCTCCCTGGTCATGTAGCTGGCATGACTCAACACCAAAGGTGCACAGAACGCTCTTACCTTCCCACCAAAGGTGGTCCCTATTTTTCTACTTGCATTTTTTTTACCTGCTTTCAAACTGCTAGGTTGGCAGAAGCTGGGACAAGGAACGGGAGCTCACCCGATTACGCGGCACTAGGGATTCGAACCGCCGAACTGCCGACCTTTTGATCGACAAGCTCAGCGTCTTAGCCACTGAGTCACCGCGTCCCCTTGATCAGGTAACCTTGGGGCAAATAAGGCACGTTTTTCAGTGTCATCATAACTTTGAGCAGTCACTAAACGGACTGTTGTTAAGTCAAGGACTGCTTCTTCGTTTCAGTAAGATCCCAAGACAAGATGTGATTTTGTCACATCCATCAATCTTTCCTCCTTCCGTTCATGGTGAATTAGACTTACCCATAATGAAATTTCCTCCTCAGTTTTAAGTGCAGGCAATTAAACAGCAGTGAGACGACGTAGCACATCTCTCAGAAGTGGTTTTTCTGAAAAAGACAATGAAGAGGCGACACAGAGCTGTCATTTTCTCTCCTTGGATTGCAAAGACAGAACAACAATCGCTCCCAGCAAAGTGAAAACCACGTTTTTCATAACTTCCAGCTTTATGATCGTAAACTGTATGATCATGATTTATCACTTGTTGCTTGTATATACAATGAGAGCTTATGCATCGGAGACAAATTCCTTGTGTGTCCATACTTGGCCTACTATTCTAGTTCTATTATTTCTAGTTTTAGTTCTATTCCTATTCCTTTTATTTTTTTATTTTTATTTTTGTAAATTTTCATTCGTAAACGTTTTTGAAAAACAGTGCATTGTCAGAGCATCATTTACTAATAGAAGAAAACCAACGAGAGTTGGTAGTAAATCTCAGTACACAAACTAATAGCAATAGTAATATAATAGCAATAATAATAATACTAATAATAGTTCTATTCTATTCCTATTCTATTCTACTCTATTCCTACTCTACTCTATACTACTCTACTCCAACTTTACTCTATTCTATTCTACTCTATTCCTACTCTACTCTATTCTACTTTCCTATTCCTATTCCTACTCTACTCTATTCTATTCTACTCTATTCCTACTCTACTTTATTCTTTCTTATTCATATTCTATTCTACTCTACTCTATTCTATTCTACTCTATTCTACTCTATTCTACTTTCCTATTCCTATTCCTATTCCTACTCTATTCTTTTCTATTCCTATTCTACTCTACTCTATACTCTACTCTACTCTACTCTACTCTACTCTACTCTACTCTACTCTACTCTACTCTACTCTACTCTACTCTACTCTATTCCTACTCTACCCTATTCCTATTCCTATTCCTACTCTAGAAATTAGTAATTGGACTTAGTCTGAACCACAGGTCTATTAATTAAATTCAAGATACACAATTAACATAACTGATTATTGCTGAACTTCAGTCTTTGATACGATTGCTTGCCTGCTTCTGCAAGGAAGATTTGCTCTCTAGCAACCCTAGAAGAGGAAAATTACTTTTAGAGGGTTTTGTCCTCCCTCTCCCTCTCCCCCCCCCCCCGCAGGGTTATCTGGGATAACAATACTACTATGTAGGGTTTTTGGAGACAGGCGGGCAGCTATAAATGGCACTGAAAAGACAACAACATCCATTGTGAGGCTCCCTAGAGGACAGATATCTGCTTGTCCCCAAAATATTCTGTAAACCATTGTATGCTCCATAAACTATTGTATGCATGGCTTATGTGTTTGTTTGTTTTTTAAAACTAGCTCTTTAAAAAAAAACAAACCCAGACACGTTTGCAGAAAGAACATGGAGGCTATAAGGTAAAGGTAAAGGTTCCCCTCGCACATATGTGCTAGTCGTTCCCGACTCTAGGGGGCGGTGCTCATCTCCGTTTCAAAGCCGAAGAGCCAGCACTGTCCGAGGATGTCTCCATGGTCATGTAGCCGGCATGACTCAACGCCAAAGGCGCACGGAACGCTCTTACCTTCCCACCAAAGGTGGTCCCCGTTTTTCTACTTGCATTTTTTTTACATGCTTTCGAACTGCTAGGTTAGCAGAAGCTGGGACAAGAAACGGGAGCTCACCCCATTACGCGGCGCTAGGGATTCGAACCGCTGAACCTCCAACCTTTCGATGGACAAGCTCAGCGTCTTAGCCACTGAGCCACCGTGTCCCATATGGTGGCTATAATATCTCTTATGTATTTGAGCAAACGGGCACCCTGCAAAGAGCTTATCTTATAAAGCAGCAGCAAGAAAAAAATATATATGTCTACTGTTAGAAGCCAATCTCCGGTTCAGTTTAAATACTTCCTTCTTAATTTTCAAAGGCAGATCGAGTAATATTCACTGTGCGCACTTTAGTGGAGGGGAGAAAAAAATATATTTGCATAGATTTGCCATCTTCTTCAATGGCAGGTAGTCCTCGACTTATGACCACAATTGAGCCCAACATTTCCGTTGCTAAGTGAAACGTCTGTTAAGCTGTTGGGATGCTGCAACGGTCATTAAGTGTGAAAACTGGTCCTAAGTCACTTTTTTTTGTTCCCGTTGTAAATTTATTTATTTTATTTTTATTTTTATTTATATGCCACCCTTCTCCGGAGACTTAGGGCGGCTTACAATGTGCTCAGCAATAGCCTTCATACTTTTGTATATTTTTTATACAAAGTCAGTTTATTGCTCCCACAAACCGGGTCCTCATTTTACCTACCTTAGAAAGGATGGAAGGCTGAGTCAACCTTGAGCCTGGTGAGAATTGAACTTGCAGTAATTGCAGGCAGCTGGAAGCTAAATACTACCTTTAACAGTAGCATTATTCTGCTGCACCACTCAAGCGCAAATTTGAATGGTCACTAAACGGAGCTGTTGTAAGTTGAGGACTTCCTGTATTTATTAAAGGCGGGCTAATTCTCACTCCCCTAAGAACCAAGGCAGGGGTGAAATGCTCCCAGTTCGGACCGGTTCGGTCAAACTGGTAGCAATGGAGGCCGGTGGTTCGGAGAACCAGTAGCGATGGCGGTGCGAGGCTCCGCCCACCCGCCCGTCGTTACTTCCTGGTTTTTTTACCCTCTGCGCATGCACAGAAGGGTTTGCGCACGCGCAGAAGGAAGTGCACGCGGCATGTGCATTTCCGAACCGGTTGGGAAGGTAAGTAGATTTTACCCCTGAACCAAGGCATGAAAACATGCACAGATATTCACAAACACATTTCAAAACCGTACGCCCTGGACATGTGCAACTATCTACGAAATTTGTTGAGCCTCATTGCGTAATTGGCTTTTCTGCTCCAGAACTGTGTGTAGACAAGGAACAGCGTGTAAGTTTTACACTTGTTTACATCTTGCGGAATCCACACCGGAGACACGATTTCAAAACCCCTCCGATTGTTTTTAGAATGTAAAGCCAAAGAGAAGATTATGCTCAGAGACTAAGGAAGGAATATATATATATATATATGTATATGCCCATTCCTTATTTTATGTCCCCCCTTTTCCAAATATATCCTAAAGCTGAAAGATAAGCCGCAAAGAAAAATTGGTTTAAATTACGTGCCTTTTTTTTAATCTGAAGTGGATTGCCCAAACAATAGAGGCAGTTGATTATTAATCTGAGTAAACTTTTCCCTCGATCAACCCGTTTCCTGGAAACTGAATTTATTAGAATCCGTGTAAGTACTTTTGTGCTTGGTTTTTAAAAAAGAATTCGGTGACAATGTCAATGCCATTGAATGGTGGCCCGTTTGGAATTAAAGAAAAAAGGTAAAGGTAAAGGTTCCCCTCGCACATACGTGCTAGTTGTTCCTGACTCTAGGGGGCGGTGCCCATCTCCGTTTCTAAGCCGAAGAGCCAGCACTGTCCGAAGACGTCTCCGTGGTCATGTGGCCAGCATGACTCAACGCCAAAGGCGCACAGAACGCTGTTACCTTCCCACCAAAGGCGGTCCTTATTTTTCTACTTGCATTTTTTTTAACGTGCTTTCGAACTGCTAGGTTGGCAGAAGCTGGGACAAGTAACAGGAGCTCACGCCGTTATGCGGTGCTAGGGATTCGAACCACCGAACTGCCGACCTTTCTGATCGACAAGCTCAGCGTTTTAGCCACTGAGCCACAGCATATACAAATTTAAACTTTCCTTCCCTGCCTACTTTAATTGCATTATTCTTTAATTTGGACTAACATGAGCAAGACCTAGGAAATTTAGGACACATACCCAGTTCCTGCAACCGTTCTTCTTTGTATGTTTTAATCTCCAGCCCCCTCATCATCCCTGTTGCTCTTTCGCTGCATTTTTTCTCTTCATTCTTTCTAGAGTCTCAATTAAAAAAAGATGTTGTGACTTTGGAAAAAGTGCAGAGAAGAGCAACAAGGATGATGAGGGGACTGGAGGCTATAACATATGAAGAACGGTTGCAGGAACTGGATATGCCTAGTTTAATGAAAAGAAGGATTGGGGGAGACATGATAGCAGTCTTCCAATATTTGAGGGGCTGCCACAAAGAAGAGGGAGTCAAGCTATTCTCCAAAGCACCTGAAAGCAGGACAAGAAGTAATGGATGGAAATTAATCAAGGAGAGAAGCAACCTGGAATTTAGAAGAAATTTCCTAACAGTGAGAACAATTAATCGGTGGAACAACTTGCCTCCAGAAATTGTGGGTGCTCCATCACTGGACATTTTTAAGAAGAAATTGGACAACCATTTGTCTGAAATGGTATAGGGTCTCCTGCTCGGGCAGGGGGTTGGACTAGAAGACCTCCAAGGCCCCTTCCAACTCTTTGTTCTAACTGAAGGACAACCCTTTCTGAACCAGTTCAAAGTCACACACATATAGAAGTGATACACCTATCCTTTTAAATTACTTCTACAGCACATTAATCAACGACTCATTTTATAGGGAATCAAACTACAGCAACATCTGGCCAAGATTTTCCCCCCTCAAAAACCGCCTAGCCCCATATCATCTGTAATGGCAGAGCATTTCACTAAATGTTCCAACCGCATTATTAATTTTGCTAAAAACTGGACCGTATCCGGATCAAATTCCCTGCTCTCATGCTCCCGTCTCCTCCCCTACTTAAGCTAAACAATTGATAATTGGCAAACCAGTTTTCACAATCGTTAATTTTGGCAATCGAAGCCAGAATCACATTGCGAACCATCTGCTTAGGAAGCTGCTGAAAAGTCGTAGAAAAAAATGCAATCCAGGTTGGAGATATTCCCCCACCCCCCCACCCCAGAAAAATAGAACATCGCGTTTGTTCCCTTAATACGTTTTTAGCTAACTGCACGTTGCAAATTCTGTGCAAATGAACAGGACCGAACGCACTCCATGAGCTACCTTAATTTTCCTTGTAAACCGGCACCGTTCCCCGTTTATCTGTAAAGTAATTGAGCGGATCTTATTTACCAGGAAATTCCACAAGAAAAACAAAAAACAAAAAACATTTCCCGAATCCTGGGTGAATTCTTCGCAATCTTCAGATCGGATGGGAATAACTCGCGGGTGCCGGCATCTTTACCAAAACGTTGGCTCTTAAAACGCCGGGATTAAATACGGACCGTTCCGGAACTGGAAATAATCTATAAAGTTTGGTTGTACATGCTTCGAGTTTGTTGTGACACCCAAATTGAGCAAGGCCTAGTTACCGTAAATTACAGGTAAGAGCGAAAAGCTCTTTGCGGCAGGCACAATCACCCATGACGTTTCTACTAATAGTAACTACAAGCTGTTGCTACATCCAGCGTTGTCATGGTCATTCCTAAGCAGTCATTCATAATAAACAAAGTGAGGCATACGGATGCTGCTCTGAAGGAGACCATTTGCAAAAGCAAGCAAGAGAAATAACTATTACGAAAGCTTCACATGAAGATCTGCCTTCTTTAAATCTTGCGAAGAGATACAAGGTGGGTGACTTTAGAACCATTTGTTCATATATTTGTTTAAATGGAAATAGAGCCCTGGCCCCAACTTGTGGCTTTAGGTTGCTTCCAGCATATACCATTAAAGGGTACTGCTATAACTCTGATGGTGTTACCTGGTTGGGTAATGAAATGTCTGCAAGCAAACCAAGCTCAGAGTCCTCATTCTCCTCTTCTTTCTCCACAAACCTTACTCCCTTCTAGCACTGATGATGTTCTCTAGTTGGGTAATGAAACGTCTGCAAGAAAACCAAGCTCAGAGTCCTCCGTCTCCTCTTCTTTCTCCCCCCCTTCCTCTTCTTCTCCACAAACCTTACTCCCTTCTAGCACTGATGATGTTCTCTAATTGGGTAATGAAATGTCTGCAAGCAAACCAAGCTCAGAGTCCTCTGTCTCCTCTTCTTTCTCCTCCCCTTCCTCTTCTTTCTCCACAAACCTTACTCCCTTCTAGCACTGATGATGTTCTCTAGTTGGGTAATGAAACGTCTGCAAGAAAACAACCAAGCTCAGAGTCCTCATTCTCCTCTTCTTTCTCCACAAACCTTACTCCCTTCTAGCACTGATGATGTTCCCTAGTTGGGTAATGAAACGTCTACAAGAAAACAACCAAGCTCCAAGTCCTCCTTCTCCTCTTCTTTCTCCTCCCCTTCCTCTTCTTCTCCAGAAACCTTACTCCCTTCTAGCACTGATGATGTTCTCTAGTTGGGTAATGAAACGTCTGCAAGAAAACCAAGTTCAGAGTCCTCCGTCTCCTCTTATTTCTCCACAAACCTTACTCCCTTCTAGCACTGATGATGTTCTCTAGTTGGGTAATGAAACGTCTGCAAGAAAACAACCAAGCTCAGAGTCCTCATTCTCCTCTTCTTTCTCCACAAACCTTACTCCCTTCTAGCACTGATGATGTTCTCTAGTTGGGTAATGAAACGTCTGCAAGAAAACAACCAAGCTCGGAGAACACCAGGGACCCCACAATTTCACAAAGGGCTAGAAATTTCCCAAGAACGAAAATGTATGCCTCCCTTGGGCATTGTTTCAACTAGCTTTTGAGACTACCAGGGATTAGGATACGACCGACCGGCAGCTACATAAATGCTTTAAATACATATATGCATTCATCTTCCGGAGAGGTTAACAAACATGATCACTAAAAGTAATTCTCTGGGTCTCCTCATTCTTGGCTGTTTACTCTAACAACCCCAATGATTGGGGTGAAATCCAGCAGGTTCTGGATTTTGAGTTGTTTGGAGAACCGGCAAATACCACCTCTGGCTGGCCCCCGAGTGGGGAGGGAATGGAGATTTTGCAGTATCCTTCCCCTGGAGTGGGGAGGAAATGGGGATTTTGCAGTAATCTTCCCCTGGAGTGGGGAGGGAATGGGGATTTTGCAGTATCCTTCCCCTGGAGTGGGGAGGGAATGGAGGTTTTGCAGTATCCTTCCCCTGGAGTAGGGTGGGAATGGAGATTTTGCAGTATCCTTCCCCTGGAGTGGGGTGGGAATGGAGATTTTGCAATATCCTTCCCCCAGGATTAGGGTGAGAATGGAGATTTTGCAGTATCCTTCCCCTGGAGTGGGGCGGGAATGGAGATTTTGCAGTATCCTTATCCTGGAGTGGGGAGGGAATGGGGATTTTGCAGTAACCTTCCCCTGAAGTGGGGAAGGAATGGGGATTTTGCAATATCCTTCTCCTGCCACGCCCACCAAACCAGTAATAAAAAAATTTGAATTTCACCATTGCCCCAATCCCTAAAATAAATAAATAAATAAATCCTTATTTTAGTATATTTTCTGTATTCCAGGAACATGGAAGCCAGGCGGGAATTTCTCCCAATACCCAAAGTCCAGCTGAAGCAAACATTTTGGGTGACGGAAGACAGTATGGCTAAACTGTTAATGGCGGGTGCCAAATACGTGGACGCCGTCACACAGAAGAACCATTACTATGACACGGCTTCGGATGATCTAGCCATGGCTGGACTGTGGCTAAGCCGAAGGGATCAAGAGTGGTTTCTCATAGTAGAATCTCAGGAGGAAGGAACTCAAGAAAAGTTGGAGGAGCTAACTGAGGAAAAAGCTGCCAACCCAGTCCCTGATCTACGGGAAACTTTATTCCAGAAGGTGATCGACGACGTCCAGTGGGAAAACGCTCTTGCCTGTAGGAAACCATCCAAACAGAAAATAGAAGAGGCGGAGGCTCTGCTCAAAACCCAGCATCCACAGCTTGATTCGAAGATGGCAGAAACCGAACGTCCGAAATTTAGCTGTGCCTTCACCGAGTTGGTGGGCAAGAGCGAGATCATCGCATATCTAGCGGCCCATCTCCGCCTAGACGTGAATGCCGAGGGACGCGAAAATGCAACCATGGAAGGTTTTCTCCAGAAGGTGGGCATCGAACACTATGCCAGCAACCACGTCGTTAATCAAGCAACGTATCTATTGTCCGACAGGTATACCGTTATCGTTCAAAGGGGAGAAGGCTCTTTAAGGGACTCTGCGACGGTGGTGTTGGAGATCGACATGTTCAACATTTGCAAAGGTTTGGAAGAGATCGAAAAATTGGCGGCCTACCTGGGGTTTGAACGGCAAGGAGTTCAGAGTGAGCGAGAATTTATGGCGTAGTGAGCCAGAGCTGCCCAAATATTAAAAAACAGGCATTTCTTTACAATTGCTTTCTATGTGAGTGAAGTGAAGTGAAGTGAAGTGAAGTGAAGTGAAGTGAAGTGAAGTGGAGTGGAGTGGAGTGGAGTGGACTGGAGTGGAGTGGAGTGGAGTGGAGTGGAATGGAATGGAATGGAATGGAATGGAATGGAATGGAATGGAATGGAATGGAATGGAATGGAATGGAATGGAATAGAATAGAATAGAATAGAATAGAATAGAATAGAATAGAATAGAATAGAATAGAATAGAATAGAAATTATGAATGGAATGGAATGGAATGGGATAGGTTAGGTTAGGTTAGGTTAGGTTAGGTTAGGTTAGGTTAGGATAGGATAGGATAGGATAGGATAGGATAGGAAAGAATAGAAATTATGAATGGAATGGAATGGAATGGAATGGAATGGAATGGAATGGAATGGAATAGGGGAGGGGAGTGGAGAGGAGAGGAGAGGAGAGGAGAGGAGAGGAGAGGAGAGGAGAGGAGAGGAGAGGAGAGGAGAGGAGAGGAGAGGAGAGGAGAGGAGAGGAGAGGAGAGGAGAGGAGAAGAGAAGAGAAGAGAAGAGAAGAGAAGAGAAGAGAAGAGAAGAGAAGAGAAGAGAAGAGAAGAGATGGAAGGGACCTTGGAGGTCTTCTAGTCCAACCTCCTGCTTAGGCAGGTTACCCTATTCCACTTCAGACAAATGGTTATCCAACCTCTTCTTAAAAACTTCCAGTGTTGGAGCATTTACAACTTCTGGTGGCAAGTTGTTCCACTGATTAATTGTTCTCACTGTCAGGAAATTTCTCCTTAGTTCTAAGTTGCTTCTCTCCTTGATTAGTTTCCACCCATTGCTTCTTGTCCTGCCCTCAGGTGCTTTGGAGAATAGCTTGACTGCCTCTTCTTTAGGGCAGCCCCTTAAATATTGGAAGACTGCTATCATGTCACCCTTAATCCTTTTCATTAAACTAGTCATACCCAATTCCTTCAACCGTTCTTCCTATGTTTTAGCCTCCAGTCCCCTAATCCTCTTAGTTGCTCTTCTCTGCACTCTTTCCAGAGCCTTAAAATATTTCTTACATCGTTGTGACCAAAGCTGGATGCAGTATAAGTGTGGTCTTACTAAAGTATTATAAAGTGGAATTATTAAGGCCGGGGTAATAATATCACCGTGATATATGGTATTTTCCCCTTTAAAAATGCAGCCTCAGGCCGCGCGCAGGTCCAGCGGCTCCGAAAATACAGATTTATGGCGACAGCGGTGGATCGGCGAGTGTCAGCAGCTCTCTATGAATAGCACAGAGGGAGCAGCTGCTAAGAAAGGGGTGTTTTTTCTAGAGCAATGAACTGTGGAAACGCGGTTTCTCCCCTTCCGAGCGAGCGGCACAGGTGCCCGGATAATAGTTTACTTGAAACTCAAAAGGTTTCAAATAATCCACTCGAATCTTCCCGTTTATTCGAGCCGAACAGAATGGGGTTTTCTGCAGAGATCTGTTTTCGGCTACGAAAATGTTCTACTCGCTGCTGCCTGAAAGAGCATTTTAATTTATTCGATTTAGGATATGCACGTTCCGTTTCACTGTTACTATTTTTAAACGTTCGGGGGAAGAGTGATAGGGTAGAGACTCCCTTTGCAGAAATCCTGAATCTACAACCGGTTCATTCAGGTGCTTTGGAAAACAGGTTGACTTTCTCCTCCCTGGGGCAGCCCCCCCAAATATTGGAAGACTGCTATTATGTCTCCCCTGGTCCTTCTCTTCACTAGACTGGCCATGCCCAATTCCTGCAACCGTTCATCGTATGTTTTAGCCTCCAGTCCCCTAATCCTCCTGGTTGCTCTTCTCTGCACTCTTTCTAGAGTCTCAAAATCCTTTACAGATTCACAGAGTTGGAAGGGACCTTGTAGGTCATCTAGTCCAACCCCCCACTCAAGCAGGAGACCCTACACCATTTCTGACAGATGGCAGTCCAGTCTCTTCTTGAAAGCTTCCAATGGTGAAGCTCCCACAACTTCTGAAGGCAACCTCTGTTCCATTGATTGATTGTTCTCATTGTCAGAAAATTTATCTTTATTTCTAGGTTGAATCTTTCCTTGGTCAGTTTCCATCCATTATTCCTTAGCTTGACCCCCTCTTCCTCAAATATTGGAAGACAGCTATTATATCTCCCCTGGTCCTTCTCTTCACTAGACTAGCCATGCCCAATTCCTGCAACCGTTCATCGCATGTTTGAACCTCCAGTCCTCTAATCATCTTTGTTGTTCTTTTCTGCACTCTTTCTAGAGTCTCCACATCTGTTGTTATAGTCTGGTGGATGCAGGTGTGGCCTTCTTGAATTTATCTCCTCCAAGGTCATCCATTGGTGACTCGGTGCCAAACATCCAGACGGATTCAGTAATCCATTTCAGCAAAGTATTTCTGGATCGGTATAATACTCTTGTGTACTTTGCGCCTGATTAACCGTAGCCACGAAGTTCAGGCGTGTAGCAACGTGTGGCCATAAATAACAATTAATTTACATTTATATTACCCAGTGGGATAGCCTCGTCTATTTCACTACTCTGAATGGCTCTAGGTCCTTTGAAGTATTGATTCCGCAAGGAAGAGCTTATATGATCAATATCTCCTTTGATTATTCTAGCTAGGGTAGCACCTGGCACTTTGAGAATTGCCAATAGTAAGGGATAAGAGGGAGGAGGGAGTTGAAACCACGAACACTTGCAGAACAGGTAGTCCTCGATTTATGACCACAACCGGGGCCATTTCCGTTGCTAAGTGAGACAATTGTTCAGTGAGTTTTTTTACGCCCTTTCTGGCCTCAGTAACAGAGTTGGAAGGGACTTTGGAGGTCATCTAGTCCAACCCCCCTCTGCTCATGCAGGAAACCTATACTAGGGATTCGAACCTCCAACCTTTCTGATCGACAAGCTCGGCGTCTTAGTCACTGAGTTAGCAACAGGGTGGTGAAGTTAATCTGGCTTCCCAATCAGGTGGTCACAATAGGAGATTTTGTGCAAACCTAGGACACCGCAACAGGCGTTAAGTACATGCCAGTTGCCCAGCGTCTGAATTTCGATCGCATGACCGCAACAGTCGCAGGTGTGAAAAACAGTCGTTAAATCCCCCCCTTTTTTTCCCAGGGCCGTTGCAACTTTGATCGGTCACTAAATGAATAGTCATAAGCCGAGGATCACCTGCACCCTGTTTAACTTAGCAATAGCACTTAGACTTATATACCACTTCATAGTGCTTTTACAGCCCTCTCTAAGCGGTTTACAGAGTCAGCCTCTTGCCCCCCCAACAATCTGGGTCTTCAACCTGAACAAGTTCCCTGGAGAAGAAATAACACTGTTGTGGCACAGAGCTTCTAAATACAATTAAACAACTCTCCTCAATTCCACCGGAGTTTCCAATGAGTACAATTTCTGTCGATTTTAAAGCCAGTTTTAACTCAAGGCAGCCCCCTGACTCTTTCTGAGAGAGAGAGAGAGAAAAAAAAACTTACCCAAAATCCCTTGGTGATTTCCGAATAAATGAACTCAGCCTGCAAAGGGAGATTATCTCAAATTTCAGCACGGTGGATAATTCGGGGATAATTTTGGCTTGCCGATATTCCCACGAACTACAGATTTCGCAGTCCTAGGATCCATTGTACTCACTCCTTCCTTCCTTCCTTCCTTCCTTCCTTCCTTCCTTCCTTCCTTCCTTCCTTCCTTCCTTCCTTCCTTCCTTCCTTCCTTCCTTCCTTCTTTCTTTCTTTCTTTCTTTCTTTCTTTCTTTCTTTCTTTCTTTCTTTCTTTTTTATGGCCGGGTTTTAGCTTCCTCCTTTTGCACAAGGTAACATTTGCAGGTTGCAAAATTTATCATGTTAAAACATGCCTTTCTATTGGCTCGCTCGGCAGACCGTGAAACTCCGCGCATAGTCCTCGTCGTATTTCACAATATAGAATATTCGTGACATGGAGTCATCCAGGCAGTGTTAGCTTTGCCTGCGCTCCCAAGTCTCCAGAAATACAAAAGGTTGCACAAAATAACTGCCCGTCTCTGTGCTGGGAGTGTTGGTTACTCACTCGTTTTGTTGTGATATTATACGTTATCCTGAAAACACAAATAAGGGACGTTCCCCACCCCCACCCCAGTGGGACTCAAACTGAGTAACTTATCTTCATCCTGGCAGGCAATTTTATTTTACAAATCAAAGGGATGTCGGTATTAACAATTAGGGAGATAAATCGTGACACCGTTCCACTGCCCCGCAACAGGAAGAGTGAAGACAACTAAATTCAGACAAAAATCCACAACGTTCAGCTTCCCCGCCTTGCTTATACACCCCTGAAATTCACAACTATTAATACATAATGATGGCCTATAAAATAATGCATCCCCCATTTATAAAACAGGGGCCTTGTCAACAAACATCAACCATTCTCTCACATAGCAAAGGATACTACGGCAGTGTATGTATATTTCCTTCCTTCCTTCCTCCCTCCCTCTTCTTTCCATTTTTCTTCCTCCCTCCCTTCTTCCTGTTTCCTTCCTCCCTTCCTTCCTCTTCTTCTCATTCTTCCTCCCTCCCTCTTCTTCTCATTCCTTCCTTCCTTCTCTCTTCTTCCCATTCTCCTCCCTCCCTCCCTCTTCTTCCCATCTCCTTCCTTCATTCCCCCCCTCTTCTTCCCAGCTCCTTTCATCCTTCTTCTCTTTTTCCTATTCTCCTTCCTTCCCTCCCTCTTCTTCCCATCTCCTCCCTCCCTCCCTCTTCTTCCTCCCTCCCTTCTTCCTGTTTCCTTCCTCCCTCCTTTCCTCCCCTTCCATTCTTCCTCCCTTCTACCCATTCTTTCCTTCCTTTTCTCTTCCCATTCTCCTTCCTCCCTCCTTCCCTCCCTCTCTCTTCTTCCCCTTCCTTCCTTCCTCCCTCTTCTTCCCATCTCCTTCCTTCCTTCCCTCCCTCTTCTTCCCATTTTCTTCCTCCCTCCCTCTCTTCTTCCTGTTTCCTTCCTTCCCTCCCTCTTCTTCCCATTCTTCCTCCCTCTCTCTTCTTCCCATTCTTCCTCCCTCCCTCTCTTCTTCCTATTCCTTCCTTCCTCTCTCTTCTTCCCATCTCCTTCCTTCCTTCCTTCCCTCTCTTCTTCCCATTCCTTCCTTCCTCTCTCTTCTTCCCATCTCCTTCCTTCCTTCCCTCCCTCCCTCCCTCTTCTTCCCATTTCTTCCTTTCTTCCTCTCTCTTCTTCCCATCTCCTTCCTTCCTTCCCTCTTCTTCCCATTTTCTTCCTCCCTCCCTCTCTTCTTCCTATTCCTTCCTTCCTCTCTTCTTCCCATCTCCTTCCTTCCTTCCCTCCCAACTTCTTCTTTCCAGCTCCTTCCTTCCTTCCTCCCTTCCGTCCCTCCCTCCCCATCTCCTTCCTTCCTCCCATCCATCCATCCATCCATCCATCCCAGGAGACCACATAAATCTTCAACAGATTCACGCGTACCCACATTTCAAAATGCTAGCTGTGATTATCCGAAGCTCTGCAGCATAACTCCTACTGATGCTATTTTGGGCACCGCAAATAATATACACAAATTCCTAATGATCCTACTCAATGCAGCGACCCTCCACTGCAGACTGCCAGGCATTCAACTTAAAAATAACGCGATTGACAAAACCCTAAATTAAACGCTCCCTTCCAAACTATACTTAGGCAGCCTTTCTTGTCAACAAGCAACTGGAACTAAATGTGTTATCACACCCCGTGCCTCCCATTGCTCGTGTTTTGTTTTGTTTTTTTAAATTTGAAATATAAATTGTTATCCCGAACTTGTTCCAAGACGCTTTACAATAATAAGGAAAGAGAGACATTCGGGCGAGCTGAATTCAAGATGTTCTGAATTCTAATTCTGGCATGCTGGAAATTGCCCCTTCCATTAAAAATTCATCTGATTAGTCTCTTAAGGATGCGAACAATTAAAGGTCCACCACAAAATCTTCTTTTCCAACGTGCAATCAACACATACACACAGACACAAAAATGTAAACCAATACTGTTAAATTCCAGCTGGTACAGTCTATCATTGCAACCGTGTGCTCTGCATTCAATAAAATTTGAATTCTTTCTCTTGCCTTAAAGGAAAGATGCAAAAAGGTTCCACGATTTCGGTGCTTAAACAGAGCAATTTGTTAAGTGAGTCGGGCCCAATGTTACGACCCTGCGCTGCGGTCCTTAAGCGAATAACGGGGCTCTTAAAAGTCAATCTAGCTTCCTGCATTGGCTTCATTTGCCGAATGCCGGAAGGCCACAAATTGCAACCGTCACAAACTGATCAGTTTTGCCAAGCGCCCAAACTCTGACCATTTGACCACGGCGGGATGCTACGACGGTTGTAAGTACGAGGACCGACTGTAAGTCACTTTATATTTTTCAGCGTCATCGTTTCTAAAGGAACCGTGGTAAGTCAAGGAGGGCCTGGGGTGCACAAAATTAATCACAGAATAACAGTAGTTATTGAAGTAGATTTCTAACGTTGCAAAATGCTCCTCTTAATCAGCCTATATGTTTCAGATTTTTTTTGAAAGGGCGTGAAAAATATAAGCACGACAAGAGAGATGCCATACTCTCTTAAGCAAAGAATTCAAGCTGACACCTTTAAAAGATTGTTGGTCCCCTTAACAAATACCCTGTGTGTGTGTGTTTGTGTGGTTTCTTTTTTTCTTCTTCGTAAGTTTGTCTCTATGTTGTTCCCAAACTTCTTGCAAACAATAGGTGAAACATAGGTTGCCATTACTCACCGGAATGATACAAAGTTAACGTATCAGTCAAGAGTAGAAAGACAAACATTTTGTTGAGATAACAACAATCCTGCATTGTGCTGACTCACGTTAGAAACCAAATAAGAAAATGCAAATTCATGCTATCCAGTGAATAAAACAAATTTAAAAAACTGACTCGATGCTCTTTGAATACCCATGAAAATGCAAAAAGATATGAATGATAATAAAGATATTTTTTAAAAAAACCTCCCTCCCTTTCCAAACACAGTTATTATTCCCCTTCATCAGTCTACATTTCTACGTATGTGTATATATAAAAAAAGAAATAAATTAGAACATCAGCCGTGCCCTATCAACTGATGATATTACCTAGTTTGGTAATAAAACGTCTGTAAGAAAACCACTAAGCTCAGAGAGCACTAAGAACCCCACAGTCCTCCTTCCTCCTCCTCTTCTTCCACTCCACAAATCACGTTCTAGCCCTGATGATGTTACCTAGTTGGGTAATGAAACGTCTGCAAGAAAACCACCAAGCTGAGAGAGCAACACAGACTCTACAGAAAGAGAAACCCAGATAAGCAGGGATTAGTACCAGACAAACAATCAAGCAGAAAACAATACCCTAATCAAGGAACTATGAAGGAGTGGGGGAAAAACCTCCACATTCCCAACAGCGGGATAGGGTAAGCCGCTACAGTAATATATAAAATGAGAGCAAACCCCACTCCCTTCTAGCACGGATGACGTTGGGTAGTTGGGTTGTGAAACGTCTGGAAGAAAACCAACAGCACCAAGGACTCAACCCCAGCCGTGCACTTCCATGCTGCACTGTCTTTTTATATAATAACTAAACCTTATTGGATTTCACGGCGCTTCCGTTTCTTGTCATCTTTAACCCAGGTGTGTTGGGGATGCACCGTAGAGTAGGGGATGTATAAATTATTAATCAGCTGAAACGAACAATAGGGCTACACCTGTCGTAGGTGAGATTTTTTTTTCTTTTTTTACAGTCATGGAGGGGGCGAGAACTAGAATTGAGCCAAATACGAAATTTTACGCTCCTTAGCTATTTTGACGCAAGTGAGAATAGCCTAAGATGTAGGCCACGGACTGAAATCCAATGTCGCACAGATAACGAGGTGTCCAGAATACGTGAAGAAAATATCGATTCTGAAAAACGGACACGTGTTATCTGTCACTTTTGGGATTTCACAAAAACGGTGTTTTTTGTTTGTTTTCTTTTGACAAGTTTTATTAGTTTCCCCCACCCCAATACACACCCACATATTTTTTGAAACAGAGTATTGACCATATCATATCACATCGTATACAATTTATCCTATCCAAGTATATTTTACTTAATTACAGTTTCTGCCAACATGTTCTTTTTCCATTATTTGTTAATCCAATCTTAATTTTTCTATTCTTATTTCTTTCTTTTTTTTGAAAGGCGAGGATAAAATTAAAATTGCTGCAAGATTCTATTCTTATTTCTATAAACAGGATCTTCTTTCACCCTCAAATTCTATTTTTTTCCATTCTTAATCGTACACATTCTCCTTTAATTTTTTTTTAAATAATTCATTCTTTATCTTAATATATTTAAACAGGTTCGGGGATGCCTTTCTTCCATTTCATCTTTTTTTTGTTTTTTTTTGTTTTACAGCAATCTTTCTTCTCTTTCTCTTCCTCTCCCTCCCTTCTTTTATTCTTTCTCCCTTCTTCTTCCCTCCTCTCCTATTCCTTCTCTACTTCCCTTTTCTTTCTCCCCCCCTTCCTTCCTTCCCTCTATCTAACCTTCTCTCCTACTCTTATTCCCCTTTCCTTTCTTCCTCTCCTCTTCCCTTTCTTCTGTTCCTCTCTCTCCTTCTCCCTTCCTTCAATCTCCCTACTCCTTCTACAGAGATGGAGGTTAAAGGACACCTTAAAAAGTGTATACAAACAATTTAACTATACAGGAAGCCAATGGGCTCATTGGGATGGACAAGTAATGAGATGTGGCCAACCTGCTTTTCATATATTATGATCTAATCTGTTTACCTGCAACATATTTTATTTTGTATTCTTGCCTTTATTATTCTTACAAAGGAACTTAAGGCAGGGAACCTATCCTATACACCTTCCTCTTCCTGTTTTCCTTACCACCGCCCTGTGAGGTGGGCCGGGCTATGGCACTAGAACTCCCGATCTCCTGGTTATTGGCCCAAAGTCACCACTCCCCCCCGTCAGCTTTCACGCCTAAGGCAAGACTAGAACTCTCGATCGCCCTTTTTCTGGCCTGGTGCCTGAACCACTAGACCAAACTTTGAACGGTCACTAAACGAGCTGTCGTAAGTCAAAGACGACCTGTATAGGGGAAATGTATGCAAAACAGTCGCTAAATGAACTTTCGGAAGTTCAGGATTTACCTGAACTCTGTTTTTCCAAGAGAAGAGACACCTTCGCTTCCAGTTTGAGAGTTACGACAGAAGCTACGTTGGGAGAGCTTTCCCCAGCGGTGTTTACAAATCCATAAAAATTACATTTTAACATTTATAATCGGCTGACTCCAGGACGCCCCAACCATCATAAATATGAGGCATCGGAATTTTTATCACGTGGCTATGGGAACGCTGCAATGATTGTAATTCAATTTAATTATAAGCGTGAAAAGTGGCCGTGGGTCCCTTTTTCCAGTGCGGTTGTAACTTGGAACGGTCACTAAACAGATCGTTGCAAGTATAGGACTCCCCTGTGCTACGTGTAAACACATGTAAATTTATACAATTCTTTGTAAGGCTAGACTCTGGACTGTCTTGCTGAGTAGGCGGAAGAATGAAAGATAACCGAGGGAAGCAAAATAAATCCTATGGAATATGAATATCTGTTGTGAAAAACCAACTCAGAGTTGGGTGACATCGGTAGGTGTGCAAATCCAGGAAACACACAAACAAACATAACGACTGCAGAAGCCCATCAAGCCAGAGGGAGCTGGCAACATGCCAGACTGACCCAGACTTTAAACAGAAATCCCGAAAGTCTGCATTACAAACATTGCACACGTACAGAGACAAATTGTTAAATCATCTTGCTAAGCTCCCGCCACCCAAAGTCACTTGTAGGAAATAGATGGCTTTATAAATCATAAATGTAAATATATATATATATGTTTTCTCAGGTTTTCGCGGGTGTTTGTATGTAGGTCTTTGGTTATTCGGGTCTTCTCCCACGTAAAATTGGAAGTGTCTTGGCGACGTTTCAACGAAGTCTCATTCGTCATCTTCAGGCTGGTGTTCTCGGCTTCGTGCTTCCAGGAGCAATGTTCCAGCAATGTTCCAGCAATTGCTCCTGGAAGCACGAAGCCGAGAACACCAGCCTGAAGATGACGAATGAGACTTCGTCGAAACGTCGCCAAGACACTTCCAATTTTACGTGGGAGAAGACCCGAATAACCAAAGACCTAAAAAATATCTATCTATCTATCTATCTATCTATCTATCTATCTATCTATCTATCTATCTATAAATCCGTGTAGGTGAAAGTGACAGGCCCAAAATGGTCCTTAGCGATAAAGATATTCCTTGACTTATGACCACAATTGAGAAATTCTATTGCTCCTTAGTAATAGAGCTATTCCTTGATTTACAACCAGAATTGAACGCAACATTTCTGTGACTAAGGGAGACATGGGTTAAGTGAATTTCATCCCATCTTCCGACCTTGTTTGCCACGGCCGTTAAGGGAATCACTGCAGACGTTAAGTTAGTCACATGGTTGTTAAATGAATCCGGCTTCCCCAATTGATGTTGCTTGGTCACCAAAGGGGTCACGTGATCCGGGGGGGGGCACACACACTGCGACCTTCATAAACATGACTAACTTGCCCAGCATCCAAATTTTGATCATGTGACCGCGGGGAAGAGGCAATGGTCGTAAATGTGAAAAATGGTCGTAAGTCGCATTTTCAGTGTCATCGTAACTTTGAACGTCCACTAAATGAACTGTTATAAGACGAGGATTCGTTGTAAACCACAAGAGTCTTCCACCGAAGGCTTGACTCTATGACAGGTGTCATAGACAGGCGCAACAGAAATAAACAGAGGAAAGAAGAAAGAAAGAAGAAAGAAGGGAAAAAAGAGGAAGAAGACAGAATATAGAAAAATACCCAACTAAGGAACAGGTGCAGCAGAAATAAACACAGGAAGAGGAGGAGGAGGAGGAGGAGGAGGAGGAGGAGAAGGAGGAGGAGGAGGAGGAGGAGGAGGAGGAGAAGAAGAAGAAGAAGAAGAAGAAGAAGAAGAAGAAGAAGAAGAGAGGAGGAGGAGGAGGAGGAGGAGGAGGAGGAGGAGGAGGAGGAGGAGGAGGAGGAGGAGGAGGAGGAGGAGGAAGAGAAGAAGAAGAAGAAGAAGAAGAAGAAGAAGAGGAGGAGGAGGAGGAGGAGGAGGAGGAGGAGGAGAAGAAGAAAAGATAGAATATAGAAAAATACCCAACTAAGGAACAGGTGCAGCAGAAATAAACACAGGAAGAGGAGGAGGAGGAGAAGGAGGAGAAGGAGAAGGAGGAGAAAGAGGAGAAGAAGAAGAAGAAGAAGAAGAAGAAGAAGAAGAAGAAGAAGAAGAAGAAGAAGAAGAAGAAGAAGAAGAAGAAGAAGAAGAAGAAGAAGAAGAAGAGGAGGAGGAGGAGGAGGAGGAGGAGGAGGAGGAGGAGGAGGAGGAGGAGGAGGAGGAGGAGGAGGAGGAGGAGGAGGAGGAGGAGGAGGAGGAGGAGGGAGGAGGAGGAGGAGGAGAAAAGATAGAATATAGAAAAATACCCAACTAAGGAACAGGTGCAGCAGAAATAAACACAGGATGAGGAGGAGGAGGAGAAGAAGGACAAGGAGAAGAAGAGGAGGAGGAGGAGGAGGAGGAGGAGGAGGAGGAGGAGGAGGAGGAGGAGGAGGAGGAGGAGGAGGAGGAGATAGAGTATAGAAAAATACCCAACGAAGGAACAGGTGCAGCAGAAATAAACACAGGAAGAGGAAAAGAAGAAGGAGAAGGAGAAGAAGGAGGAGAAGGAGGAGGAGAAGGAGGAGGAGAAGGAGGAGGAGAAGATAGAAGATAGAAAAATACAGAAGAACATTAGAATGTACAATAACATTTATGGCTATTCTGAGCCAACCAGAGTCGTTTGGATGACTCCAGGGGTGACCAATCAAAGCAAACCAAAAGGAAACAGCAGTGCCACTTTCTACAGAAGCTTTCAACCAAGCCAAGTGAGTGACCAACACGCCTTGCCCACCCAAACTTTAAACCCAAACCTACAAAGTCTGCCTCGCAAATATTACACAGGGCCAGGCACAAATAAGAGAGTCCCTAGCGCACCACCCCAGAGTCACTCGGGTAAAATGGGTAGCTAGATGCCTCAACCTTTACAAAAATAAAATGCAAATCAAATCAAAAACCCTGCACGGAAAGGCCACACGTGAACTTGAGAACCTGAAATGCTCCTTAGCAATGAGCGTATGAGCCATCCGCCTAGATAGATGCAACACCCGTAATATTAATAATATTAGCCAAAATAACAACACAACACAATACAAATCATATTAACACAATACAGAAAGAAGAAAAATAAGACGGCGAGAATCTAGTCGTGGTTCTGAAGGTCTTCTTCACCACAGACACCCCCCCCCTTTAAATACCTTTTGTGGCCATGGACCACCAAGACTTGACTCAAGATTTAAATGACAACATTTCAAGCCCTTGAGGAACCCCGTGTGATGACCTCACGGGCGCCCCCCAGGGGTCTGCAGGCCACAGGTGGAGAACCCCTGGAATATAGAATAGCCATCATAGGAAATCATGCCTGTTGTCAGGCCCACCCAGGGATTCTTGGATGAGATGGGTGGCCAACCCAACCCAACTCAACCCAACCCAACCCAACCAGGGGTGAAATCCAGCAGGTTCTGACAGGTTCTGGAGAACGGGTAGCGGAAATTTTGAACAGTTCGGAGAACCGGCAAATGCCACCTCTGGCTGGCCCCAGAGCGGGGTGGGAATGGGGATTTGGCAGTATCCTTCCCCTGCCATGCCCACCAAGCCACACCACACCATGCCCACCAAGCCAACGCCCACCGAACCGGTAGAAAAAAAAATTGGATTTCACCACTGAACCCAACCCAACCCAACCCAACCCAACCCAACCCAACTCAACCCAACCCAACCCAACCCAACTCAACCCAACCCAACCCAACCCAACCCAACCCAACTCAACCCAATACAACCCAACCCAACCCAACCCAACCCAACGGCCCCCTAGCCCACCAGTGACCGTTTCCCCCCCCCCCACACCATCCCACACATACCCCCCCCACCCAGAAGCCACTCTCCAATCACTCGGGAGGGCGGGGGAAATCATGAAATCCACCAGGGGCGCCCTCCCCCAGGGATGCCTGAAGAGAAGCCAGAGAGCCACCGCGGGGATGTGGGGAGGGGCGTTGGGAAGGTCAGCTCAGCAGGGGAAGGGGATGCCAGGGGTGGGGGAGGGGGTTGCAAAAGAAGGCCGGGGGGGGGGGAGAGGGGAGAGGGGAGCAGAGACAGACCTGCAACGACACGCCTGCACAGCTGCGTGCAAATAAGGAAGGGGGGGGGGAGAGAAGAGAAGCAACGGCGACAGTGAGGAGGGGGGAGGTTAGAGGAGGGGCGAGGCCGGGTCTTGCGCGAGGATTGGACCCTCCCCCCACCTGTCAGTCAAGCGCGAGGGAGGGGGGAGGGCGGCGCGCCTGGCTGGCTCACCTGAGGAAGGAAGGGAGGGGCTGCCGGAGCAGGGAAGCCCCCCTGCCCTCCCCTACCTGCGCGGGACGGAAAGAGCCGCTTCCCGGCCGCCGCCGCCCCTCACAAGGCCGCCCGCGGGACGCCGGTGCTGCTCTCCGGGCTGGGCAGAGAAGCGGCGGCGGCGGCTAAGCTTTCAAGCTACGGCGAGCGCTGACGGCGGCGGCGGCGGCGGGCGTTTGAGCGACAGCGCCTCCTCCCCAGTCCCCGCGCGGGCTCGGGCGCCGGCGGCCAATGGCGAGGCGCGGGGGGCGGGCGGAGGCAAATGAAGCCCCGAATGCGCAAGAGAGAGAGAGAGAGAGAGAAAAAAAAACCTTGGGAAACTGCGGGGGGGGGGGGAGGTGGAGCGGTTGGAATGGAACAGCCTAGCGGCGGCGGCGGCCGTTGGCACGGAGGGAGGGGGCGCGGAGGGAGGAAGGCTCGGCCAGGGTAGGCAGGAGCCGCGCGCCCCGCTTTGCCATCCGTGCAAATCTTTGCACCGGCCGGGCTTTTGCAACCGGCTTTGGGTTGGGTTGGGGGGCGAGGGGGTTGGATGGAGGGGGGCTGCGTTGGTTGCGCAGCTGCTCGGTGGGGTTTTGCGCGCAAAGGCGCAGGCACACGCGCCCACACCCCCGCGTTGCAAGGTGGGGATGGATTCCCGGGGGGGTCTCCGGGGACGAGGGGAAGCAAGCAAACAAGCAAGCAGCCCTGCGAGCGATTATTAGATGATCCTCTTGAGAAGCTGGGAGGTGGGGGACTTGGTGGAAGGTCATCGGGGGAGGGGGGGTCGATGGAGGGAAAGGTCTGGGTTCCTGGAGAAGGCCCTGTTGGAAGGAAGGAAGGAAGGAAGGAGAGATGGAGGGCAAGGAAAGGAGGAGAGATGAAGAGGAAGGAAGAAAGGGAGGAGAGATACAAGGCAGGGAGGAAAGGAAGGAAGGAGAGATGGAGAGGAAGGAAGGAAGGAGAGATACAAGGAAGGAAGGAGAGATGGAGAGGAAGGAAGAGATGGAGGGCAAGGAAAGAAGGAGAGATGAAGAGAAAGGAAGGGAGGAGAGATACAAGGCAGGGAGGAAAGGAAGGAAGGAAAGATGGAGAGGAAAGAAGGAAGGAGAGATACAAGGAAGGGAGGAGAGATGGAGAGGAAGGAAGAGATGGAGAGCAAGGAAAGAAGGAGAGATGAAGAGAAAGGAAGGGAGGAGAGATACAAGGCAGGGAGGAAAGGAAGGCAGGAAAGATGGAGAGGAAAGAAGGAAGGAGAGATGGAGAGGAAGGAAGAGATGGCGGGCAAGGAAAGAAGGAGAGATGAAGAAGAAGGAAGGGAGGAGAGATACAAGGCAGGGAGGAAAGAAAGGAAGGAGAGATGGAGAGGAAGGAAGGAAAGAAGAAAGGAGAGCAAAGAAGGAGAGATACAAGGGAGGAAGGAAGGAGGCAATCCGCAACAGGCTCAGTGGATTCAGTTACAGTGGTGATGGGGGCACCACTGGAAGACCAAGTTGGGGCAGATCCTTCTGGAGAAGTTCTTCTAGCTACGTGGTTGCAGAAAGACCTGCAGATGACAGGCAGAGGGTCCCGGAAAGTGCCAGAAAACACAGACTCTGAAAAGGGCCGATCGGAGAAGGGAGGATGCCTCTGAACGTTGGTGCTGAAGGTGACTCTTAGGGATCCCACGGACAGCAAAAAATAACCAAGGAGCCCAAGACTTCTAAGAAGTCTTAGAACCTCCCCAAAAATATCCCTCCAAGCTTTGCTTGTCAGGAGGTCACAAAAGGGGACGTTGCAACATGAGGATGCTGCAACGGTCATTAAGTGTGAAAAAAAAATGCCCATAAATCACTTTTTTTCCAGGCCAGTGTAACTTTGAACGAACCGTTGTAACTTGAGGATTACCTGTACCATTCTGGACCAATGGCTGTCCAGTCTTCTTGAAAACCTCTGGGGATGGAGCACCCCAAAACCCGAAAAACTTACCTGCCCTAGAACAAGCTAAGCACAGGTGCACGTATATATATATATATATATATATATATATATTTGACATTAGTCAGGATCCCAGAAATTCGAAGAATCCTACAAATGTCAAAATCTTGTACGTTGACTTAAAATGACATGATTTGGTTGCAAATCAAGCAGATAAAAATTGCAGGCATCTCCTGGGAAAACGGCCAAGATTAGTTTACGTGTTAACATCCTGTTCGACTACTTGTCCTGCATCGCATATATTCTCGGCGCACATGACAGACGAGTCTCGAGTTGGTTGGTTTCTCCGGGTATAAACAAACGGTATATCCTTCAACGTCGTAAAGCTGCTGCTCTTTGAAACAAAAGGGAGATAGAAAGTGGTCCCTGGTAAAGCATGGAACGACCAAAACCGTGGGGGACTGAATATAAAAAGTCTGCGAGCAAACATTGCATTAGACCAAAATAAAGCGTGGAGGAATATTTTGTCTAGAATTCATCGGGAATTCCGTGTTTACTTCCTGCTCTGGGGCAGGTACACTGTGAAGGAAGCTGCATACAGGAAATGTGATTAGCAAGAGCAAAGAGTGGTTTAAAGTACAAAATCCTGCGTTTTCTGGTAATTCCCTTCCTACTCATGGAGCGGGGGAGAGGGGACAAGAGAGAGGGAGGGAGGGAGGGAGAGAGAGAGAAAAGGATGAATAATAAAAATAAGGAAACTTGGAATTTTCTGGCACTCAATTTCAAGGGCCCTCAATTCCGTCGTTTATTCATTTGTATTGTGCCTTATTTTTTTTGCAAATAACTCGAGGAGGTGAAAATATCCTCTTATTTCCTCCCCACAAGAACAACCCTGCGAGGTGGTTCGGCTGGCCCAAAGTACACCCAGCTGGCTTTCACGGCGAAGGCAGAACTAGAATTCCCAGTCTCCCTTTTTTTTCTAGCCTGGTACCTTAACCACCAGGCCAATTTCAAGTTCGCTCCGTTTCGTAATCTCCGTTTCCGCTTCGGTGAGGAGCTGCTTTCTACGCCACAGAGCTTAAGCTTCCAATGTCAAGATTCTTCCATCTCATTGGCTTTTTCAACCCTATTTTACATGGACCTTTACATGCTCTTGATTTAAAACTCTGCCTTTGCTTTCTACACCATGTTGATGTTGATATGTTGATAAAAGAGTGCTGGATTAAAAAGAACAAAACGCAAAACCGAATGAGATAATGTCACGTGGGAAACCGCCTTCCAACTGTATAGCACCGTGATGGCGAACCTCTGGCACGCATGGAGAGCCCCCTCTGCGGGCACGGCAGCTGTCAGCCCAGCTCCAACGCATGGACACGCATGCTTCCGGCCACCTAGCTACTTTTGGGGTCTCTGCTGCGCATGCGCAGGGGATGGGACGCATACAAGGGCCGCGTGTGTTCATGCAGGGGGGATGGGGTGAATGTGCGGTGGTCACTCACATTGTATTTTGAGGGTTCGTGTGTGTGCACCAGGGGTGAAATCTAGCAGGTTCTGGAGAACCGGTAGCAGAAATTTTGAGCAGTTCGGAGAACCAGCAAATACCACCTCTGGCTGGCCTCAGACTGAGGAGGGAATGGAGATTTTGCAGTATCCTTCACCCAGGAATGGGGAGGGAATGGAGATTTTATTTATTTATTTATTTTATTTTATTAAATTTCTATACCGCCCTTCTCCCGAAGGACTCAGGGCGGTGAACAGCCAGAAGATAAAACACAGAGATACAAAAATTTAAAATAGATTAAAAACGAATTAAATAATTTGGCTGAATTTAAAATACCCCATAATTTAAACAGATTAAAATTTGTATTTAAAATTTTGCAGTATCCTTCCCCTGCCATGCCAAGCAAGCCACACCACGCCCACAGAACCGGTAGTAAAAAAAAAAAAAAAAAAAATAGAATCTCACCCAGTCACATCTATCCTCCACCTGCGCATTTGGTGTAAAACCTTACTTTTTCTTGCTACTGAATTCATTCCATTTTATTGGATTGGGCTCAGCGTTCGAGTCTTTCAAGATCTCTCGGGATGCTAAAACAAGAAGCACGGCGGATACCTAATAAAAATGGCCACGGGTAGCAATTTAAACCGAAGAGGAAAACGTGATCGTAATGGAATGGAATTTTAGCCGGTTGCAATTCTTATCTTCAACCTTTAATCCATGTGATAAAGATGCAGAGCTCCCAAGGAAATCAGGTGGAAGGACTTTTTCTTTCCAGGCCAAGGGAGAGAGAGAGAGAGAGAGAGAGAGAGAAAAAAAAAAAGAATTGCATCAACTTTAATGAGTCAACTCTTTAAAGTAGTCATGTGTTGAGTTTTTTTCAGACTCTCGCAGAAGCCTGCAAAAAGGGACTGTTTTCATTATTAAGACAGTTTTTTCATCTTCCTGCTTATCTCAGTCCCAGTCATGGCTGTCGGTGAAGCATTTAGAGTCTCAAGTGCTTTATATATACTCTTAGAACTAAACCCGACTGAACTTGTTAGAAAACAAACTCCTTATTAGTAACTGTCCCCATTTTAGCAACAACACTACAGTTTTCTTCTTGTGCAGCGAGAACAGCGATATGAGATCAGTGACACTTATTTCAGGAACTCTTTTAACACCTAAAAATGGTGCCTTTTTAGTGTGTGTATATATATATATATATATATACACACACATACTTTGCTCCTGGAAGCACGAAGCCGAGAACACCAGCCTGAAGATGACGAATGAGACTTCGTCGAAACGTCGCCAAGACACTTCCAATTTTACGTGGGAGAAGACCCGAATAACCAAAGACCTACATACAAACACCCGCGAAAACCTGAGAAAACAAATATATATTTATATATATATATATAAATCCAGCAGGTTCTGACAGGTTCTGGAGAACCGGTAGCGGAAATTTTGAGACAGTTTGGAGAACCGGCAAATACCATCTCTGGCTGGCCCCCGAGTGTGGTGGGAATGGAGATTTTGCAATATCCTTCCCCTGGAGTGGGGAGGGAATGGGGATTTTGCAGTATCCTTCCCCCAGGAGTGGGGTGGGAACGGGGATTTTGCAATATTCTTCCCCTGGAATGGGGTGGGAATGGAGATTTCGCAGTATCCTTCCCCTGCCACGCCCAAGATTAAATGAATCTTGACTTTGCCGGTCAGGAGGTCACAAAAGGGAATCACGTAACCCCGGGACACTTGCAACCGTCATAAACATGAGTCGGCATCTGGGATTTTGATCCTCTGACCACGGGGACGCTGCCACGGTCGTAAGTGCGAGGAACGGTCCTAAGTTATTTTTTTTTTAGTGCTGTTGTCGCTTCGAACGGGGTCACTAAACGAGCTGTTGTAAGTCGAGGACTACCTGCAGTTCGCTTGAGCAACGACGGGAAGAGATGGGTCTTCTCGGGGACACGTCTGTGGTTTATAAAATCTTGCATTGGCATTTACAGCTGATGTCACCTTGGACACCTGGGGACACCTCTCATCGCTGGAAGCAGCCAGAAGGAACGCTTAATGCCTTCCATCAATCATAGCTAGTGAATAGGTAATGGCCATCCTTTTTTCCCCATAAAACGAGTGCTTGGGTATTTTGAGAAAGAAATATGAGCGTTTTAGCTGTGTGATTCACCTCCATGACACCCTGGGGTGAAAAATAGCTTTTGAGAGAGAGAGGCAGAGAGAGAGAGAGAGGGAGGGAAGGAGGGGGACAGGGATAGGAAGGGAAAAGGAGAGGGAAAGAGGGAGGAAAGGAGAGAAAAAGGGAGAGGAATAAGGAGAGAGGGAGAGGGAAAGGGAGGAATAGGGAGAGAGGAGAGGAAGAGCGGGAGAGGAAGAGAGTGGGAAGGGGAAGGGGAAAGGGACAGGGAGGGAGAGAGGGAGGGAGAGAGGAAGAGGAGAGGGAAGGAAAGGGAGAGGGAGGGAGAGAGCGAGGGTGGGAGAGAGCGAGAGGGAGAAGGAAAAGGAGTGGGAGAGGAAGATGGAGAGAGAGAAGGAAAGGGAGGGAGGGTGGGAGAGGGAGAGGGAAAAGGAAAGGGAGAGTGGGAGTGGGAGAGCAAGAGGAAGAGGGGAAAGGGAGAGAGAGGGGAGAGGGAAAATGGAGAGTGGGAGAGCAAGAGGAAGAGGGGAAAGGGAGAGAGGGGGAAAGGAAAGGGAGGGGGAGAGGGAGGGTGGGAGTGGAAGAAGGAGAGGGGGAGAGGGAGAGGGGGAGAAGGAAAGGGAGGGAGGGTGGGAGAGGGAGAGAGGGAGGGTGGGAGTGGAAGAGGGAGAGAGGAAGAGGGGAGAGGGAGAGAGGGAGAAAGAAAGGGAGGGAGGGTGGGAGAGGGAGAGAGAGGGAGAAGGAAAGGAAGAAGGGTGGGAGGGTGGGAGAGGAAGAGGGAGAGAGGGAGAGAGAGAGGGAGAAGGAAAGGGAGGGAAGAAACATCTCCTACATATTCCTCTGTTATTGTAAAGGGAGTAGGGAGGGGAAACTAAATGAAATCGCACAGGGCATCTTTGTATATTAACAAATGCAGACAAAGGACCATCGTGCCCGAACAATGCATGTTTTTCAGCAGCTTAGAAAAAGCTTTTTTCCCCCTTTCTTTCTTTCCTTTCTTTCCTTTTTTTTTTCTTTTTTTGCAGATGACTGCTACAAAAACCATTCGCAACCCACACCCTATGAGGTTGTTGCCATGTGAAATTCCCTGCAATTAGGTTGAAGGGGGAGCAAAAAAATAATAATGGTAGATTTCTCTACTCCCTCTAGTGGTCCATGAGGAAAAAAAAATGAACGAATAAAATAAATTTTACCATCCACCGATTCTTCTTTATGGGGAAAGTTATTTTGCTTGGTGGTCAGGCTCAAATATCAGACATATTCAGGGGCAATTAAAATGTAAAGGAAAATAATAATAATAATTCGAGGTTTTTTGTGATGAACGAATGAGCTTACAACTGATTTATTTGGAAATAAATTTCTGTTTCATTCCCAAAAACAACTGTCGGTCACCTTTCTTATAATGTACATATAGGTAGTCCTTGACTGACAACCGTTCATTTAGTGACCTTTTCAAAGTTACGATGGCACTGAAAAAAGTGACTTACGATCGATTTTCACACTTAACGACGCTTGACAACTGACTCATATTTATGACGTCCGGGGGGGTCACGTGATCCCCTTTTGAGACCTTTTA
Source organism: Pantherophis vulpinus (assembly GCA_037215915.1). Taxonomy (NCBI): domain Eukaryota; kingdom Metazoa; phylum Chordata; class Lepidosauria; order Squamata; family Colubridae; genus Pantherophis; species Pantherophis vulpinus. The sequence goes on along the minus strand of JAXLNS010000017.1, from coordinate 931,794 downwards.
TCAAGCAAACTCAACAGGGGATGTCAGATTCACTTAACAACCGTGTTAACTAAATGATCAACTGCAGTGATTCACAACTGCGGCAAGACAGGTCGTAAAGTGGGGCAACACTCGCTTAACCAATGTCTCACTTAAACAACCGAAAGTGTGGGCTCAATGGTGGTTGTAAGTCGAGGGGGGGGTACCTGCGTTTAAGTAATAGATTACACATATAATTAATTCAGGGTTTAGATTTTCTTGCCGATAAATACTGAATTTTTTTTTTTTTATTAAATTTATATACCGCCCTTCTCCCTGAGGACTCAGGGCGGTGTACAGCCAGAATTAAATAACATGAAATACAAATATTAAAAACAATTAAAATATATATAAATTAATTTTGGATGGAGAATACAATCTGTGTTGGAGTTGCATTCTTTCACCTGCCACAGGTAGAGACGTATTTCAAAGTTAAGGCTTAAAATTTGTTTTTATTTCGCAGCTGCAGAACAGGAATGCGTTTCATCACCTCGCTTCCCGGTGGAACAAAATTAATTTTAGGAAGAGCTTGCAACACGTTTCTAGCAAGTAAGACTCTGTGTAAGCACCGAGCAGGAATGTTTGCTTACAGGTTGAAGTCTACCTGTCTCAGTATCCCTGGGTGAAGTTCACCTCCGTTTTTGAACAGGCCCTTCCACCGTTTCCTGCAAGGGGGGGGACACAATGTCCTTCTTGTGCAATGGGGAGTTCGCAAGGTGGGCACGAGGTCTGAAATGAGGCAACCGGATAAAACATCCTGCATCCGGTGCTACATGAAGGGGAGGGAGAAAGAAAGAAAGAAAGAAAGAGGGGGGGAGGGAGAGAAAGAGGGAGGGAGGGAAGGAGAAAGAAAGAAAGGGAGGGAGGGAAGGAGGGAGAGAGAAAGAGAGAGGGAGGGAGAGAAAGAAAGAGAGGGAGGGAAGGAGGGAGAGAGAGAGGGAGGGAGAGAAAGAAAGGGAGGGAAGGAGGGAGGGAGAGAGAGAAAGGGAGGGAGAGAGAAAGAAAGAGGAAGGGAGGGAGAGAGAGAGGGAGGGAGAAAAAGAAAAGGGAGGGAGGGAGAAAGAAAGAAAGGGTGGGAGAAAGAAAGAGGGAGGGAGAAAGAAAGAAAGAGGGAGGGAGGGAGGGAGAGAAAAAAGGGTGGGAGGGAGAGAAAGAAAAAAGAAAGAAAGGAGGAGGGAGGGAGAGAGAGAAAGAAAGAAAGAGGGTGGGAGAGAGAAAGAAAAAGAAAGAGGGTGGGAGAGAGGGAGGGAGGGAGAGAAAGAAACAGGAGAGGGAGGGAGGGAGAGAAAGAAAGAAAAAGAGGGAAGGAGAGGAGAGAGAGAGAAAGAAAGAGAGGGAGGAAGAGAGAGAGAAAGAAAGGAGGGAGGGAGGAGGGGAGAGGGAGGGGAGAGGAGAAGAAGGGAAGAATTAGGAAGGAGGAGAACAAAAGAGTTCTCAATTATCAATATCTGGAACAATTTTTTTTTTATCCTGAAAAAGGTATTCTAATCCTTTTAGAGGATTTTAGTACCTCTTTTCCAGACTGGAATCCCGTTGGAGATAAAAAGTTGTGGTTTGAACACCTCAGGATGGGAAAAGCGAAGGCAGTGGCTTAAACTCAAAATTTGTACCCGGCAGACCCAACCAACCTCCAGTGTCCTCCCTCTTATGGGAACCCCAGAGAAATTAACTAAACCACCACCTTAAAAAACAGGAAGGGCGAGCTAGGACACGATTCGGCATGTAAGTCATCTCTGAGCCCGGTAGGTTCATTGATTTCAATCAACGGCACATCAACGCACTGCCTGAATGTTTATCCAGGTTGTTGGAGGAGAAGAAAAAAAAAAATAGGAATAGATTAGGCCGTGCCTTGTCATCACCTGAGCAAAGGAAAAAGAAAAGAAGCATTTTCTCTGGGCAACAGAAAAAAATAAAATAAAAGTTATGCTTTGTGAGACTTCTGCGCCCTCTTTTAGGCAGATTAATATCATGTACGTATAATGGAAATAAGTCGCATTTTGTAAGGTTTGGGGAATTCAAAAAAAAAAATTGTTTCTAAGTTATAGGTTATATTTTAAAATCAATTCAGTGTCGGCGAACCTTTTCAGCACCGAGTGCCAAAACGGGAGCGCACATGCATCTGCTCTTTTTCGTCCTCCCCAGGCTCGAGAGGCTTTCCTGGAGCCTGCGGAGGGTGAAAACGGACTCCCACACCCCTCAGGAGGCCCTCTGGAGGCCAAAAAACACCCTCCCAGAGCCTCCACGCGAGCCCTGTACTTACCTGGTATCCAAAACGGGCCGCGTGGAGACTCCTGGGAAGGGAGGGGCGGCATGGGCGGGGCCAGCCAAAAATCAGCTGGTTGGCGCATGGGCATGCAACAGCTCGCCCTAGTTTTATATATGGTTTTTAAATGCATTGTAAGCTGCCTTGAGTCTTCGGAGAAAGGCGGCATACAAGTTGAACAAACAAATAAATAAATAAATACCCACAGATATGGCTCCGCGTGACACATGTGCCATAGGTTCACCATCATGGATATATTTATTTTATTTATTTATTTATTTATTTTTTATTTATTGAATTTCTATACCGCCCTACTCCCGAAGGACTCAGGGCGGTGAACAGCCATGGAATAAAACACATACATATACTGAATTTAAAATCGAATAAAATGAATTAAATAAATTTGGCTGAATTAATACCCATAATTTAAAATACCCATATTTTAAAACACATTAAAATTTAAAATTTGCACTTAAAAGGGAGAGATTTAATATCTGGCCCATTTATCCAATTAAGTGCATCATTTGTTAGTTGGAGAAAAGTCTGCTTTTCCTCCGGTATAAGTTTTCAACTGGCAGCTAAACCAAACGATCACTCCACGATTCATCTTAGGCATTGCCTTTAAACTGGCTTACAAACAAGCCAAGGTTGATTAAGTGAACCACAGTTTAAGCCAGTCCTTCCATTGGTGTTCCTCTGATCAGTTCAGCTGCAAATCCGTGTTGTTGTTTTGTTTTTTCTCCCTAAAACTGAGCCTTTGAGGTTGGGGAAGTTTGCTTTGTGTCCTTGGCCTCGAGTTCATCTCTTTGAACAAGCCGGGATAAAGAATGTGAGTGAAATACACACAAAACGGGTTTGTTCAACTCTCGGCTGGAAGAGAGCTAGGCCCGCCGTGATGGACTTTTGAAAATCCTCATCCTTAAAAAGAGCTTGCTTATAAGGCCTTTTATTTAGTGACTTAAGACCTTTTTTCCCCTTTTTGCAAATCGAGAGAAAGCCGGCAGAGTTTCTTACCTAGTGCTGAATGACCTCAGAAATATGAGTGAGTGGCGGCGGGGTTAAACGGATCATGTTCCGAAGACACCGGAGGAGGCGTCCTTAAAATGCCAAGCCCATGCTTGAGATAATTCTGAATTGAATTTTGCTTGGTCCATGTGAGCTGTTTCTCTACGGGTTATGAGCACTGGGTGATCTGAACGCCGAACTGCCAAATGACAATACAGATGACCTCAAGTGACCACCGTCTCTCTCTCTCTCTCTCTCTCTGTGTGTGTTCCCACTCTGGGAATGGTCCCCAAGAGGTTTCAAGAGGCAACTGGACTTCGTTTTTCTCCAAAGACGTTTCGCTTCTCATCCGAGAAGCTTCTTCAGCTCTGACTGGATGGTAGTGGGGAATGGAAGGATTTATACTCCTTGCAGACAGTTGGTCATTTGAGTTTTTTTAGAGCATCGTTGAGACCACTTAGAGATTTGTCTGTGTCCTTACTTTTAGATAAACCTCCAAAGTCAGGGGTGAAATGCTACCGGTTTGGGCCGGTTTGCCTGAACCGGTAGTAAAAAAAAAATGCTACAGGTTTGCCGAACCGGTAGTAAAAAAATGTAAAAAAAAAAAAAAGTTCCGACGATCAGCTGAGTGACACGTGATCATTGGAACTTTTTTTTTTTGCATTTAAAGCTTTAAAAAGTTAAAAAAGTTCCCACAATTGCACGTCACTCAGTTAATTGTTGGAACTTTTTTTTTTAGTTTTTAAGCATTTTTTAACTACCGGTTTGGGTGGATAGATAGTAAAAAAAATGCTTTAAAAAAGTAAAAATACAAAAAAGGCTCGGATGATCGTGCGGCACAGCTGTGATCGTCCAAGCCTTTTTTTTCCTTTTTAAAGCCTTTTTTTACTACCTACTTATTATTAAATAAATGCTTTTAAAAGGTAAAAAATAGGTTCCCAAGATCACAGCTGTGCCGCGCGATCGTCAGAACTTTTTAAAAAAACTTTTTAAAAGCATTTTTTTTTACTACCTATTCGCCCGAACTGGCATATGCAGCCAGCGAAACCGATAGCAAACCGGTTCAGATTTCACCACTGCTCCAAGTGACCTCAACAACTCTCTAAAAAGAATGCAAATGACCAACTGTCTGCAAGGAATATCAATCCTTCCATTCCCCACCATCCAGTCAGAGCTGAAGAAGCTTCTCGGATGAGAAGCGAAACGTCTTTAGAGAAAAACCAGAAAGTCCAGTTGCCTCTTGGAAAAAAAAATCACCTTTGGGGACAGTCAGAGCCTGGATGATGGAGAATCTCCATCGGCCACTTGGGAACGGGTGACTCAGAATGAATTCTTAAGGCCCATGAACATAGCTTCACCACACACCCAAGTTGTATTTATAAACCGCATGCGAACCCCAAACCAAGCCACATCGCGGTTAATAAATAAATAAATAGATAGATAGATAGATAGATAGATAGATAGATAGATAGATAGATAGATAGATAGATAGATAGATGGAGATAGAGGGGATATGAGCTCGGGGTGATTTTAACCAAGCAGGGTGTGGTGACGGACGCCCAGCGACATGGCATCTCTCGAAAAATAAATCCAAACTCGGAGACAGTGTGTGTGCTTCAAAAGCATTTTAATTTATAAACGGCAATTCCCATCGACTTTTATTTATACCATAAAAAGGCAATTTACAAGCAAGGAAACAAACGAACAAACAAAAAAAAAAATCCATTGAAACAAAATAAAGCAGCACTGAAATATTCATGTCACAAAAATGGGGGGGAAAAAAAGAAGAAAAGAACCAACCAACCAACCAAAAAAAAGAAAGAAAACACCAAAAACAAAAACAAAAAAAAAACCATCTGAGTATAAGAGTAAAATATCATTTGAATAAATATTCTAAAATATCTCATGCTATAAAATAATCCTTAATGGCAAGTTTAGTTGCTTTAAGAGCATTCCGTTTCATTTACTTCACGTCATCGATGAAGTGTGTGGAGTTTGTGAGGTTACCGGTTTAATATTGCAAAATATTGACACTGAGGTAAGTCATTCAAAGCATTCAACTATGGATGAGGACATCAAAAGCGAGAGGCTCTTGATAGGAAGTTACTTAAAAATGCCATTTGCCAATGCACTGACATCATGCAAATCTCTTGCGAGTTACTTGTCTGAGCCAAAGAGGAGTGAACAAGTGATATATATATATATATTTTGCAAAGTTCAAAAGAGATCTTGACTTTCCACGTGGAGACCTGGTTAGAAGGCATGTTCTAGAACAGAGAAAGTCAGACTGCGCGACATGGCTGTAGCTAATGGGACGAGTTGCAAAGTAATCTGATAACTCCCTTCGTCTGGCCTGCAAAAGATTTAGAGCACGCAAACGGCAGGGGAGAAAGAAGGTTGGAAAATATAGAGCCATATTTCTAGATCAGGGGTGTCAAACTCAAGGCCCGGGGGTCAGATCTGGTCCGCGGGGTGCTTAGATCTGGCTCACGGGGGCCGCTCTGGAAACAGCGAAGAACCAGCCCGCAGTGCCTCTGCCAACGGAAAGAGAGCTCCGGAGGGCCGCGCGCACTTGGCAGACGGTTGCAGGAGGCCATCGTGGCAGGAAACGGAGTTTGGGAGTCCGTTTTCACTGCAGAGCTCTCGGGCCACCATAGGCGCCGACACGAGTGATGTCAAACTGGCACATGCCCCCCTGGCTGCATGTCCCCCAAAGTCAAACACAACCCTGATGCGGCCTTCAATGAAATAGAGCAGTGTTGGCCAACCTTTTTGGCAGCGAGTGCCGAAACGGGAGGAGCAACGGATGATAGCTCGTGTGCCCGGAGAGATGGCTCTGCGTGCCACTTCCGGCACACATGCCATAGGTTCGCCGTCACGGAAATAGAGTTTGACACCCCTGTTCTAGATCATGGGGCGTCCAACCTTGGCAAATTGCCGCCCGGGGAATTCTGGGAGTTGGAAGTCCACCGGTTTTTAACGTTGCGAAGATTGGTCACCTCTGTCTTCGATTGGTAACGGCTGAGTCTGAAGAACTGGCAGATGCTCATCGCGTTTAAGGGGGAAAAGCTGAAGTCTGATGATCTGTTCCAGAACGTGCCCTCAGGTGTCAGCAAAGAGGGCATCTCACTGCCCTGAGAAAGGAAAGGGCAGGAAAGATGCAGAAAGCAATTGTAAATTCATTGGGTTTGGCACAGCTGACAATCTGAGAAAAGGACAGTTTTAAAAACGCTCAAACTACTGCCCAGCTTCTTCCAGAACCGTTTCGAAATTCTAACAATATACCCAACAAGGCTACCGTTATCTTCGAAACAACCAGATAGCTGCAGGTAATCCTTGACTTACAACTATTCGTTTAGTGACCGTTTGGAAGTTACAATGGTACCGAAAAAAAGGTGACTGGTCCTCCCGCTTACGACCGCCGTTAACACCTCCAGGGTCGTGGGATTAAAATTCAGGCGCTAGGCAACCAGTATGAATTTGTATGACGGTTGCACCGCCTCGAGAATGGGGTGTGTCACGTGATCGCCAGTTGCGACCTTCCCAGCTGGCTTCTGACCAGCCGAGTCAATGGGGAAAGCTGGATCTGCTTAATGACTGTGCGTTTCACTTTTAACAACCGGGGCAAGAAAATTGGGAGCAGCTCACTGCACCGCCATTTCCCCTCAACGACAGAAATTCTGCCTCCAATTGCGGTCCGTAAGTCAAGGACTACCTCTAATGGCGTATCTCCTCCAAGTCTTGTGTGAACTTGCATAATTCCATTTTCGCGTGAAGACATTTGAATTCTCTGCCGAGCGATTTCATGAAATGATGATTGCTGAACATTCTGAATGACTTCACTGAACTTTGGGGTTCAGTTGCCGAGCCTTACTCCGGGCTCCTTACAGTTCATGAACTAATATAGATTCATATATATATCTATATATATCTATATATATATATTTATTTATATTTATATAAAGGATTTACACGATTCCCAAATACTTTAAAATATATAAAAAATTTAATAAATAACCCTGACCAGTCTTAAAAGCACCATTCCAGGGTAGAATTCCCCTTAGAAAATAGATTAGGTGTTGCATATTTGAGTCCCTTTTTTGCAGTGGCTTCAATGTGAAACCCCTTCCGATAAACGACGAAAAAAAAAAAGAAGTCACAGTAAACTTAACGTATATTTCAAATAAGAGATATCCGCCGAAAGATAAAGCTCAAACACATCCTCGTTTCCCCACCCACCCGCAGCCCTTGATCTAAAAGAAAAGAAAAAATAAATAAATCCTGCGGCCTTCCTATATGGTAGAGCTCAGAACAACTGCTTCAGATAACACAATTCTATTTAAGAACAGAAGGAAAAAATCTCCTTGATGTCTTCCATTTATCCTGCGAGTTTGTAAGGGACTTGAGAAAAAAAATAATAAAAAATAAAATCAGTTCAGGCTGAACAAGCGTGCATACCAAAGAGAAGGCCGAGATAAAATCTTCACTCTCTGCCCTTGATAACCTTCAGCCTTCTCCAACTTTACGTTGGACTTCAATTTCCCTGCTTCCCAGCCAACCGAGTACAAGCTTGGTGGGGACGATGGGAATTTTTACACCCAACGAATCTGAGCACTTGGGTAAATACCTGGTACGACTGATTGGTTCTTTCTCAGTCCCACTTCGGAATGGAGCAGGGGAGCAGAGGTCCAGGATGAACCGTGGTTTAAGAGATGAGGTGTGATGAACCTGATCTCACGTTTGGCCAGGATTTCCAAGTTAATTTCTACTGTGAAACATGCGTGCGATATATATGAAAAGGTGAAGACTATTGCAATTCCCTAAATCTCCTTGTCTTGCGGCAAATTTTCTAAAACTATCCTTCCTGTCACTAGAAAGCATTCATTCTTGAATACAGAACCAATTGTGAGGTGTTCTGTTGCTTTTAAAAAAAAAAAAAACCCACTTATTTACAAAGCTTTCCCCACCCCCAACACACCTTAGTTTATTTACAAGCTCAATAGAAATTATATGGAAGAGTTAAACTGGTTAGGAAAAAAAAAAAAATTCAGTTGCTATTTAAAACCACAAACATTAGCAAAAGTATAAAAATTCGTTTTCACAGTATGTAAATAGGTTAAAACATATAAACAAAGGACATTGTCACTATTTTATTTTTCACATTGTCTACGTAGCTAAAAAAGGTAGATTAAAGAGACTCAAATTATGAACCAATTTTCTACGATTTCACATATCGAAACCCCAAGTTCCATATAGCTGTCTCACTGACTTCCTTAATTCCTGCGTTATTAGCAATGAAATGAACTTGCAATTCTGGATTAATTTAAACACCATCAAGTCAGCAGTACAACTTGGCTCCCTGCACGCTTTGCACCTAGGTGAGGATAAGGTCCGAGCTTCAAAAGAGTAAGGAGGTGTACGCCCCACACATTGTAATGGAAACACGGTGCAAAAAGGCACGATGTAGGGATTGTGGCTAGATTTGAGGCCTGTCACCTTGCAGTATTCCGGGGGAAACAGTAGAGCAAAATCTGAGGAAGACGCACGAGGGCTGTTTCGCACAATGCATTTTGTGCAAAGGGCCAGTCACGGGTATCTGGAAAGCTCAACACAACTGCTTATTTTGCTGCTGAGGCTTTGCGCAGAATGGTTCACCCACCCACCCCTTCTAGCACTGATGATGTTAGCTAGTTGGGTCGTGAAACGTCTGTAGGGAAACACCTAAGCTCAGAGAGCACCAAAGTCCCCAACAGTTCAACCCTGAGCTACAAATATTCTCCGCTTCTATCAGTAGAATCGTTCGTCTTAACTTTTCAGCAGCTGGAAATTGTAGGACTCGAAATCCTTAACAAGGGGTAGGGTGGCCGGCTAAAATGGCAGCCACTATAGTTATCTGCTATTAGAGAGTCAACCTGAATGCAGGAAGATTGGTGCAGCTTCTGAAACACACTTAAGGCAGCGTTTCTCAATGGTGACCATTTCAAGGTGCCTGGACTTCAATTTCCAGAATTCACGCCGGCTGGGGAATTCTGGGAGTTGGGAGTCCAGGCATCTTAAAGTGGCCAAGGTTGAAAAACACTGGCGTCAGGAATGGGGAAAGGGGGATATGGACCATGTTATGACAGGAGTGAGGAATTAAATTAGTCGGTATTATCAAAATATCCAGATATTTTTCTTCCCTGCGGACATTTGGTCTTTGCTGGATGTTTGCCTGGTGGCAGAACCAGAGCAGAAATTCACTGTATACATCCTGCCCTGCCACGCTTTTAAATCTTACTGAAAACTGTTGAAAAATACGTTGATTGAACTTTATACAGGTTCTTGGCCTCCTACAGTTGCCATCTCCGATGAAGCTCTCTGATTTATACAGTACTATATTATGGCTTGATCATTTTTTTAACCCTAGCAGGCAGTTGAAAAGAGGAAAAGAACCTATCAGCACAAGCAAGCATACGAAGGAAGGACTGAAAAAAACCTTTTAAAAGAAGGCTGTCATCGGATGGGCGAACGCTTAGGCGGGTTAACACTAACTATGCCCCCCCCCCCGAGTTATGAAATCTGCATAATTAAAAAAAACAAGGTAGACCTTTTGGATACATCACTCTTTGGTAAACTCAAACCAGCTCAAGTTTACAGCTTAAAAATAAACAAACAAACAGGATTTGATACCTCGGAAGGAAGGACCGAGAGAGGGCTAAGACCGCAGAACAGAAAATTAACCGTACTCTTTTTTTTCGCCCCCCCCCTTTAATCCCGACTACTATGGAGTAAAGCCAACCGATTTAAAAGGCACCGCAACAGAGGTTTGCCATAAAAAGGTCGGGATTAATTTACGCAGCTGGACTTTTTGTTAAGAAAACCTCGGCAAAGCAATTAAAAAACCGGTTTCGTTCCTTGGGCGGAAAGGTAGGTCTTAAGAAGCATTAAGAGGATGCCTGAATGGACACCGATGCCCTCGCGGAAGCCTGGGAACCGAAGTTGCCCTATGGAAGTGTGAAAATTGTTTTTTTTTTTTTTTTGTTTTCTTCTGGTGCCCATTGTGGGCATCTTGCCAATTCCACCTTGCCAGAAACCTGTAATCCTTCTCCTCCCAGCAAAGGTAAAGGTAGAGGTTTCCCTGTCCAGTCGTGTCCGAGTGTAAGGTGCGGTGCTCGTCTCCGTTTCTTGGCGGAGGGAGCCAGCGCTGTCCGAAAACATTTTCCGTGGCCATGGGGCCAGCGTGGCTGTACGACATAGGCGCACAGAACGCTGTGACCTTCCCACCGAAGTGGTACCTGTTTATCTACTCACTTTGGCATGCTTTCAAACCGCTAGGTGGGCAGAAGTGTCCTGCCCCCATCGTACACTACAGGTTGGCCTCGACATTTTAACAGTTTGCTTACTGACCGTTTGAAGTGACAACGGTGCTGGTAAAAGTGACTTATGACCGTTTCTCACAGTTATGACAGTTGCAGCATCCCTCTGGATCAAAATTCGGACGCTTTGGGCAGCTGGCTCATATTTATGTCGGTTGCAGTGTCACAACCACACACACCTCTCTTCCTTTCGCGACCTTCTGACAAGCAAAGTCAACGCGGAAGCCAGATTGACTTAACAGCCTCGTTAATAACCTAACAATTGCGGGAATTCACTGAATAACGGTGGTAAAGGGAAGTCGTCAAATGGGACAAAATTCCCTCAACAACGGTCTCGCTTAGCAACTGAAATGTGGGGCTCAATTGTGGTCATAAGTCTGTAATTTCTGCCTGTAATTTCCTGATGTCCAAAGGAGATGAAGGGAGGACAGAAGAAAGGAGGAGGAGACACGCAATAAATATATGGAGGTTTGTTTGTTTGTGGGTGAGCGGGCTCTTTGGATCCCAAAGGCCGGGAAAAAAGGAAATAAAAGAGCTGGTTTGAGATGGTGACAGAAGAAAGTATCTCTAAGAGAGGTTGAAGAGGAAGAGGCTGATTTTATATATATACTTGTTAGTTTTAACTCCACTCACGGAGTAGACGTGATGTACTGCAGATTTTTGTCACACTGCTGTAACGACACATTTCCCTCTGAAACACTGCAAAGATCTATTCTCTGCTTTCCTTAAAGTCTAAGATATATAAATAAATAGCAAAGCTGTCATCTTGATGACCCCTGCGGAACCAGCAGTATTTTTTTTAAACCCGCAATTCGGGAAAACAAAACAAAACAAACAAAAAAATGGCAAGATTGTAGATGTCGCCCGCACTCCCTTTGAAAGGTAATTTTCAGGGCCCTCCTGTCTTAGCTTCCCTCTGCATTAGCCCAGCTGTGCGCTTTCAGTGTTTAAAACCCCGATAGATATTCACGTTATCTCTTTTGACAGGGCACCTCGGCGGAATGGAGAATCCCGCCGGCGGATTGCGGCCCCTCATTTGAGAAAAGCCAGGTCTTTAAAAAAAAAAAAAAATTCACAGTTGTGAGAAGCTTTAAGGAATCACCCTGGAATTAAAAGCGAAGGCTCAGATTGAAATGTAACAGCGTGCACGACGATATAAAAAAAAAATCCTTAAAATCGGCGAAGTGGTCATGCAATCCTCCAGGCTTGGCAGAGAGAGAGGTGGAGAGGCAGGACATCCGTCTGTCCCACCCCTGTTCAAGCAGCATATATTGGGAAGATTGGAGAAACCGTAGTTTCGTTTAACTAGGAATAGCATGGCCGTGCTGCCATGGGTTATAGGCACATAGAAAGAGAAAACTGGAGTTCTGAGTCCCAAAGTTGCTTTTTTAAAGAAGCAACTGGACTTTCTGAAAAGCAAAGACGTCCAACAGCCTCTTGAAAAGGCATCTTTGAGACAATCAGGACCTGGACGACGGAGAAGCTCCATAGACACCGGAGTCCCGAGCACCCTTCAAACCAAGCACCATCCATCTTTTCTTCTGCTCAACCTAGTTAACCCTACTGTCTACGCCTCCGTATCAGAAATCGAAGCCGCCACTAATAAACCCAGCAAAAGGAGAACAATTCAGGAGACTTAAGTTTCCCGTAAAAGCGAAAACACCGATCAAAACGCCGCTCAACGTTAACATGCTTTAAAACGATTGAACAAAATCCGTCACTTTCCCCGCTGTATAGAGTTCTTTTTTTTTAATACAGTCAAGTTTGCCAGCTTATGCTCTTTTGAGGTCTGTTTCAGGAAAGCAAAATCTTAAGCGGAAAGGTAAAAAGGTTTTACTACCAGTTTAAAAGTTTCACATTTTCTATGCTGTAGTTAAGGGGGAAGAAAAAAGTTAGCACCACTTTTGAAAAGTTATCAAACATCTGAAAAGCAGAGAAAACAGGATATTTGTTATTGGCTCTCCTGTGAAAAATACTGATTTAGCCACTGTTACGGAGAAGCTAAAAGAAGCCTCTCTAATACAATAGGATATATTGCTCATCGTTTCCCATATAATAGCATTACAAAAAAAGTTTTTTTAAAAAATCAACTGTTTCATTTGAAAACACTTAAGTATGAAGGTAAGGTGTACCTGAAGAGGTCCATTACAAATACTGCACTGAAATATTGTAGATTCAAATACAACATCCTTTTTTTTAATCCACTGTTAAGCTGACCGTTTGAAATATCCAGAGCGATTAATGTAAAACATGATTTTAACCTGATCTGCCTTTTTACAGTACGAAATGAAGGTAGATTCTGAGGAGAGTAAAAAATAGTTAAAACCACAATCCTATATTCTGTGTGGGCTAATACAACAATACATTTTTTTTTTGTTCCTATAAAAATGGGGGAGGTCAGCACCAAAGTTGTCCAGTTTGGGATTCTGGACCAAAAAAACGCCCCAAATTAATACATTTATGGCATTTGGTTTTTATACGCTATGGAGCAGAGTTATAGTACAAAAAAAAAGCTATACTTTGCTTGCTTCCGGACATCGTATTTGCACAAAGTGAAAAAACTAACCAACCAATGTTTCTTGAACAAAATCCTGGCTGGGGGACTTACAAGTTTGAAAGCCTTATCGTCAACAGGTTCCTTTTAAAATTTATTTAAGATATTCTACATTCACCCCTCACTAACCAGAAAAGGAAAAAAAAAACCCTGAACCTTTTATAAGTGTTTATATATACCGTATTTTTCGGAGTATAAAACGCACCTTTTCCCCCCCTAAAAGGGGGTGAAAATTTAGGTGCGTCTTATACACCGAATGTAGCCCCGTCCACCCACTGGCCCTCACCCTTTGGCCTCTGCCTCGCAGCAGTTACCTCCTTGCAAGCAAACAGCAAGAAGAAACAGGTCCTTTCAGCTTCAGCACAGCCTAATTAGCACCAGTTGATTGGATCGGCCTCCCGACTCTCAGCTGATTTGCTCTCAGCTGTTTTGCACAGGGCTCTGCTGCTTGCTGCCAAGAGGTAAATTGCTGGAGCAGATTTTTTTTTCCCCTTGTGCTAATCAAGCTATGCTGAAAACGAAAATGAAAGTAAAGCAGGCTGTTTGCTATTGGCTGCAAGAGGCAAAATTGCTCAGAGGCAGGAGGAGATTTCTTTTTCTTCTTTTCCTCACCAAAAAAGGTAGGTGCATCTTATACGCCGAAAAATACGGTATATATATATATATATATTATATAAAATTCAAAGCTATCGAAATAGTTATTCCACAAAGAAAAGAAACAAAAAAAAACTTTCTTGAACCCACGTTGTTATATGACAAAATAAAACGAGCGCAGCTGAGAGGCATATGTATATCTTTCGAGCTATGCCACTTTGATCAAATTGAAATAAAAGTCCTAACTGAATACAAGACTCACATCCAAGGAAGCCTGCCTGCTTGTGGGCTCCCCAGAACGCGACGCGTTGGTGAACAAGCCTGCACTGTCCCTGTTGTCATCACATCTTTAGCTGACAAAGCTTGTCCCGCCATCGGCGAGCACGTCATTTCCCTAGATGGTATGTTGGGAGTAAAGCTCACCGGTTTTTTTTTTTTCTTGCAAACAAAACAAGCAGGGTTTTGCTCCGGAGCCACGCCCGCAAGGACGACTAAAATTTAGGAGGGGGAAAAAAAAACAAAAAACCCGCCATTATAACTGGTGAAAGCGATCGAAGGAACAAAGAAGGAACGTGTGCTTTGCTCGAGTTGCGTGGAGAGAGGGAAACGGCCTCAGGTGTTTTTAATCGGGGGTGTGCACATCCATGGTATAATCCAGAGTCTCGGGCGCGGAAGCATCGTCGTCTCTCTGTTCCATGTAGACTTCTGTTCTTTCGGGCGATTCCACCCGGCTTCGGATTTCGGCCACGCCGGGATGATTCTTCCTCAAGTGCTGGTTCAAGGTCCCTTGGAAAGGGAAGCACTTCCCGCAGACTTCGCAGCGGAAAGGCTTGTCGTCGGTGTGGCCGCGGATGTGGTACTCCAGCTGATCCTTGCGGGTGTATTTCTTCCCGCAGTACTTGCACACGAAAGGCGTGATGCCCATGTGTAACCTCATGTGCCGATCGAGGCTGCCCTTCTGGTTGAAGGACTTCCCGCAGTAGATGCAGATCAGCCGTTCGCTGTAGGCGTACCAGTGGCCTCTGGAATTCCTTTCCCGCGGGCCGCTCTCGTAGCCCGGCTGATGGGCGGAAGGCTCGCCGTCAGTTCCCGACACCAGGCTGGAAACGTCGCTGTGCAAGTGGCTGGTGGAGACCCGCTTTTGACGGCCACGGCCTCGGTAGGAGCCGAGCATAGACCTCGAATTGCCGGAGCTCCTCAGGCTGCTGAAGGATTCGGAGACGTTAGCAGACTGCGAGGTTCCCTGGGAATACGAGAAAGCATTTTGCAAGACGGAGCCGTACGACCCCACGTTAACGGCTACCACTTGTTCTCCGTCCACCATTTCCGTGTGGTATCCGTCGTCGCCAAGTGAAGAGCTATCCGAGCAGCTGGGCCGGTCGGATTTTTCCATTTTGACTTTCACCTCGGCAGCTTGGCTCTCTCTAATGATCAGCTCCGCTTGCTCGTGGTCTCCTTCGACTTGAATCTCGTATTCCGAAACGCTACCGCTGCTACCCCGGTCCGAGTGGCCTTCTTCTTGCAGGCGGCCGCGGAGAGCGTTGACCGGTGTCGTTTCCATTCGGAGATCATTCCCTGAAGCCGGTGGGCGGCCCTGAGCGCAGTAGGGAGGAGGGGAAATCTCAATGGGGTTGGCAAAATAGCCGCTCTCCTTCATGCCGTTGTGGTTCTCCAAGGGATCCTCGGCGCCGATCGTCACCGAGTCAACTTCCCCGACGCTGATTTTCGAATGGATGCTTTCCAGGATCTGAGTGCACTTGTCGATGACGCACTGCATCTGGAGAAAGCTGGCTGCGGTGAGGAAGCTGACCACGTCCTTCAGCTGCAGAGACATCCTTCCAGTGTAGCAAAAAGAAAGCAACTGCTCGAAGACGCTGGGGTTTTTAATGACGGAGATTGACAAGCCACTCATGGTGTTCAACGCCGAATGGTCGCGGAAGTAGGGAGAGCTGGCGGCTAAGACAGCCTTGTGAGCTCTGAACGGCTGGCCCTGGATGTGCACGACGATGTCGCAAAGCTTGCCCTGCAGGCGGAG
This sequence comes from Pantherophis vulpinus, assembly GCA_037215915.1. Lineage (NCBI taxonomy): Eukaryota > Metazoa > Chordata > Lepidosauria > Squamata > Colubridae > Pantherophis > Pantherophis vulpinus. The sequence continues at coordinate 915,970 of JAXLNS010000017.1, read as the reverse complement.
TTCGTTCAGCTGGCTCAGGACGCTGCTGCTGTACTCGGGAACGTCGAACTGGATGAAGCTGCTGCTGTCCATGTCTCCTGGCCCAAGGTGTAACCTGCAAAAAAGGACACAAAAGCAGCGTTCATGAAATCAGAATTCAAAATGCACGGCTTGCTTTGGGGGGGGGAAGAAAGAAAAAGAAAATGAGCCACCAGCCGTTTGGGGCCAGGGATGCGATTTTTAACTTGGCACCGCATATGATCTGCAAGTTGATGAGAATAAAAATACAAGAGGTGGCAAGTTTTACCCGGGATTCAAAAGAACAAATTACATTCATGAGACATGGCACATTTGGAGCTGCGCGAAATAGGGGGGAATTAATTCCTCTAACACGGAGTCGCTTGATTAGGGGAGGGGCTGCAGTTTGGTACCGCGATCTCCTAGAACATCGGCATGACTTATCTCGCATGAGCCAGAACTATTCATACGTCTTCAAATTAGCACATTGAGCCTCTTCTTCAAATACCGGGAATTAATAAAACCCGTTAGAAGTTGAGCTGGCTGTGTACTAAGAATGCAAAAAACAGAGGAACTAATTTATTTGTTACATTTATTTGCTGCCTATCTCGCTCTACATTGTCTGAAAGGAGGCTGAATGGGCAGTTGACCCCCAAGTACTGTTGATGTACACTAACAGGTCATGCAACATTAAGAGGCAAAGAATCTTGCAATTTCCTTCCTTCTCGTGATTCCAAAACAGAATTTCTCAACGATTTGAACCATCTTAGTAGACAGAAGAACAACTTATGTCAAACTTTTTGCTGCAGTTTTCCCCAAACCCTTCCACACAAAAGCCATCCCTTTAAAAAAAATAAAATAAAATATAACAGAGATAAATCAGAGAAAAATTGGCAATAATTTCTCTGCCGAGCCACTGGAGATATGACTTGGCTCACATCGCTGATAATCAGTGATAGCAAACTTACTAATTGGGATGGAATTTAATTTCTTGTCTCATCTTCCAATGTGGGTGTGGCCTCATCTATCTGAATTGTGAGATTAAAAAAAAAAAAAAAAAGATGATCTCATTTTTATTCTGGCCACCTCACTTTTTAAAGAAGCATACATTAGCAGCCTCTCCAAGCTGAGGCCTCCAGCTGTTTTTCACTGTAATTCCCCGGAATCTTAATCAGCAATCACTTTGAACTCTGGAAATTGTATTCAATATATCTCAAAAAGCAGCAAGGTGTTTCCATTATGGAATAAGGACACGTATGCAAAAAAAGAAAAGAAAAAGAAAAAGCATTATAATTTTAGAATGAAGGATTTCATAACAGCGCATTTTGGTTTTTGCAGAGTCCATATGAACAAATCAATGTCCACAGTAGATAAAGCAACCTTGAACGTATGGACCTTGCTTTTATTTAAACTTCCACATATTTTACAAGTCCGTAAATACCATTTCTAGGCCTATAAAGCAGAGAACATATCCCGTCTACACACGTCAGCACAGGCAGATGCCCATAAACCGAACTTTAAAATGGTATGTGTGAGCCATTGCTGTGAAGAAAGAATCACCTTCACATGACAAAGGAGAAGGATGGTTGATTATCTGGAGCTAGTCCTGTTAAGCTATTATATGTACAAGTTAGGTGTTGTTCCTGGTTGTGAAGTCGTGTCCGACCCATCGCAACCCCATGGACAACCTTCCTCCCGGCCTTCCTGTCCTCTACCATCCTCTGGAGTCCATTTAAGCTCACGCCGACTGCTTCAGTGACTCCATCCGGCCATCTCCTTCTCTGTTGTCCCCTTCTTCTTTTGCCCTCCATCCTCACTCCATCTCCAGGGAGCCCTTCCTTCTCCTTAGGTGGCCAAAGTATTTGAGTTTCCTCTTCAGGATCTGGCCTTCTAAAGAGCAGTCAGGGTTGATCTCCTCTAGGACTGACCGGTTGGATGGCCTTGCAGTCCAAGGGACTCTCAGGAGTCTTCTCCAGCACCAGAGTTCAAAGGCCTCCATTCTTTGGCGCTCAGCCTTCCTTATAGTCCAACTTTCACAGCCATCCATTGCAACTGGGAAAACCATCGCCTTGACTATACGCCCTTTTGTTGGCAGGGTGATGCCTCTGCTTTTTAGTGTGCTAAAGTTAGGTGTGGATAGGCCAGTTAGCGACCTTATTTTTGCACTTGCAAAATTGCTAAGACGTGAAAAGCACTATTCTGCACTATTAAACCAGATGGTTTTATCCATCATTATCCATGATCTGTGTTGATGTTTTCATATAAGAAAAGATTCAATGTATTTTTTCAGTTCAGTAATATTGATAGACTGAAAAAAGTACATTGAATCTTTCTTACATAAATACGTCAACAAAGAATGGCTGTTCGAAGTTAGGAACAGCACTGAAAAAAGGGGATATGACTGTTTTTTTCACACTTACGACCGTTGCAGCGTCCCCATGATCAAGATTCAGACGCTTGGCAAATGACCCATATTTATGACGGTCGCAGGGTCCGGGGTAATGTGATTTCCCCCTCCCCCCACTTTTGTGATCTTCTGACCAGCAAAGCCAATAGGGAAGGCAGATTCACTTAACAATCAACAACCACTTCTTGTCACCAAGAACTGCAGTGATTCACTTAACAAATGGGACAATCTCACTTAACACGTCTCACTTAGCCACATACATTTTGGGCTAAATTGTGGTGGTCGGTTGAGAGCTACCTGTACAGTTTTCTTTATGTACCTTATCACCACCTCAGTTTGTCTACGGCTGTCTATAAAGGATCTCACTTTCACACCAAACATTTAATTAAGTCGAGACTAATCGAGAGCATCAGATAAACCTTAGTAAAGAAAGGAGCCTGGATAGTTCAGCAGACTAATGCATTGTAATTTAACTCCAGCTGTCTGAAATTAGTAAGTTCAAATCTCGCCAGGCTCAAGGTTGACTCAGCCTTCCATCCTTTCTAAGGTAGGTAAATTGAGGACCCAGTTTGTGGGGGCAATAAGCTGACTTTGTAAAAATATACAAAAGTATGAAGGCTATTGCTGAGCACATTGTAAGCCGCCCTGAGTCTCCGGAGAAGGGCGGCATATAAATCAATTTTTTAAAAAAATGGGTAGGAGGTACAAAGAAAACCAACGGGTGTCTGAAAAGGGAAGCCACGTGCAACTTTACGACAACAACGAGTAACTACTCCTGGGATGTGAGAGCATTAACAAGGCCTGGAAGTTAGAAGGGTGTATCAAACGTTCCCATGTCAGATTTTTAATATCTATAAATGTTGAGACTTCTTCCTCCTTTAAGGTGCCTTTGCCTTCTTAAAACCTTCAATGCCGTAACAGTCCCTCTTACGACTGGCTCTGCCTCACTCTGTCGCTTTTTACCCCCAATGTAAAACTCAAATCTGTGGGAGGTTTATAAACAAAATTCTACCTATCATCCATTGCTGCATTCTTCTCTTTATTCCCCCATCGCTTCGGAACAGCCTCACCTATTAGTAAGGTAAAGGTTCCCCTTGCACATATATGCTAGTAATTCCTGACTCTAGGGGGCGGTGCTCATCTCCGTTTCAAAGCCGAAGAGCCAGCGCTGTCCGAAGACGTCTCCGTGGTCATGTGGCCGGCATGACTCAATGCCAAAAGCACACGGAACGCTGTTCCCTTCCCACCAAAGGTGGTCCTTATTTTTCTACTTGCATTTTTTTTTTACGTGCTTTCGAACTGCTAGGTTGGCAGAAGCTGGGACAAGTAAACGGGAGCTCATCCTGTTACACGGCACTAGGGATTCGAACCGCTGAACTGCCGACCTTTCGATCGACAAGCTCAGCATCTTATCCACTGAGCCACCGTGTCCCTTACACACCTCTTAGTATCCAGTCTTTTTTAGCAGCAAGTTCCAAAGGTATGCCAAGGTAACAATTTCCAGATCAAAGCACGGGCCCCTCCAACTAGACAGAAGGGAAAGGAGACCCTCTAGTATAGAAAGGTTTCACTAAACAAATATCCCAGACTTTATTAGCTGCCCATATCTCAACAAGGGACTCCAGAGTGGTGAACAATATCAAATTAAAAAAAAAAAATGGAGTGTAGAAAGCCTAACAAGGATGCAGTACTTAAGAAAACCTACTTCAGGTCCAGGTATTATGTCAGATGAGCTGGCATCCGTATACCTGCCTTCATATATATATGAAGGTATAATTTCTTTTATATATATATTTATATATATATATAAAATAATGGGTCGGAACATTAGCCTGGTTCCCAACAGACTAGAACTCACAATCTCTTGGCTTCTAGGCAGGTGCCTTCCCCACCACCCCTAGCTGGCTCTGGGTGGAAGAGGAGGTTCTATAATAGGTCACTTGGGGACCCAGAAAAAGAGGGCAGGGCTGCAAACTAATGAATGCCACCGGACTAGAAAGTGGGTGATCGTGAGTTCTAATTCCACTTTTAAGCATGAAAGCCAGTTGGGTGACTTTGGGCCAATTGCTAGGTGACGGTGAGTTCTAGTCCCACTTTATATATGAAAGCCATCTGGGTGACTTTGGGCCAATCACTAGAAGGTTGTGAGTTCTAGTCCCGCCTTAGGCATGAAAGCCATCTGGGTGACTTTGGGCCAATCACCAGGCAACGGTGAGTTCTAGTTCCACTTTGAGCATGAAAGCCATCTGGGTGACTTTGGGCCAATCACCAGGCGACGGTGAGTTCTAGTTCCACTTTGAGCATGAAAGCCATCTGGGTGACTTTGGGCCAATCACCAGGCAACGGTGAGTTCTAGTTCCACTTTGAGCATGAAAGCCATCTGGGTGACTTTGGGCCAATCACCAGGCGACGGTGAGTTCTAGTTCCACTTTGAGCATGAAAGCCATCTGGGTGACTTTGGGCCAATCACCAGGCGACGGTGAGTTCTAGTTCCACTTTGAGCATGAAAGCCATCTGGGTGACTTTGGGCCAATCACCAGGCAACGGTGAGTTCTAGTCCCGCCTTAGGCATGAAAGCCCTCTGGGTGACTTTGGGCCAATCACCAGGCACCGATGAGTTCTAGTCCCGCCTTGAGCATGAAAGCCCTCTGGGTGACTTTGGGCCAGCCCCTCCCTCCCTCTCTCCCTCCCTCTCTTCCAGCCGAGCCCACCTCACAGGGTTGTTGTTGTTGTTGTTGTGGGGGAAGGAGGAGGAGGAGGAGGCAGCCACTACATTGTCTGCCCTGAGTTACTTCATAAAGCAATGAAGGCAGGATAGAAATAAAATAAAAAATAAAATGAAATAAAATAAAATATCCCTCGAGGGAAGGGAAGGGACGGGGCCGCCTGAATAGGAAGAAGCCGGAAAGAAAAGGAGCCCTGACAGCCGGCCTCCCTTCTCCCGCCTCACCTGAGGGGCGTCGGGGTCTCCTCACATGGCGGGCCCGCCGGAGGGAGCTCGGCCCTGGCCCGAGTGCTGCTTTCCCCCCGGCCGCCGCCGCCAGCGCCGCCGCTTTCCCCCCTCAGCCAGCGGCACCCGGAAGCGAACCCTTCCTGATAGGGCGGGGGCCGGGGGGGAGGGAGAAGGAAGTGCGGTTCCGCTTCCGGGTCGCCAATAGGCGGTGGGCGGGGAGAGCGTGGAAAAAAAAAAGGAAGCGCCGAGGACACGCCCCTTCAAGGGAGGGGCGCGGCGAAGAAGAGAGGGCGCATGCGCGCGAAGAGATAGCCTCGCACCTCTATTCCCTTGCGCCCCTAGTGGACGTTTTGTTGAGCTGCTCCCAGCAGGTCTAAAACTTAATCCGGATTTTGCGTGAAACCCTAAATCCCGAAGTGACGCGATAATATAATAAATTATAATAAATTATTAATATAATAAATTATTATAATAAATATAATAATATAGTGTGGTGTGGTGTAGTTAGAACTAAGGAGAAATTTGCTGACAGAGCAATGGATCAGTGGCACAATTTGCCTCCAGAATTTGTAAATGCTTTTTAAAAAGTTTTTAAGAAGAGGTTGGACAACTATTTGTCTGAAGTGGTTGTAGGGTTTCCTGCCTGGGCATGGGGTTGGACTAGAAGACCTCCAAGGTCCCTTCCAACTCTGTTATTCTAGTCTATTCTAGTCTATTCTAGTCTATTCTAGTCTAGTCTACTCTAGAATAGTATAGTATAGTATAGTATAGTATAGTATAGTATAGTATTATAAAATAAGATAATAATATGACATGATATGATATGATATATGATATGATATATGATATAATAATATAATATAATATAATATAATATAATATAATAATATAATAATATAATATAATATAATATAATATAATATAATATAATATAATATAATATAATATAATATAATATAATATTATAATATAATATAATATAATAATATAATATAATATAATATAATATAATATAATATAATATAATATAATATAATATAATATAATATAATATAATATAATATAATATAATATAATATAATATAATATAATATAATATAACATAACATAACATAATATAATGTAATATATGAAATAATAATTGAGAGGATAAAGGTTAGGTTCAAACCTCAGTGTATTTCATGTCAGTTTCCTTTTATAATATAATATAGAATAGAATAGAATAGAATAGAATAGAATAGAATAGAATAGAATAGAATAGAATAGAATAGAATAGAATAGAATAGAATAGAATAGAATAGATGAAATAATAATTGAGAGGATAACGGTTAGGTTCAAACCTCAGTGTATTTCAGGTCACTTTCCTTTTCTTGGGGAGGATGGCATCGAATCCACCTGCACAAGAGGTATTATAGGTTCTTGCATAAATCCGAATTTTTGGGGGTGGGGGAACGGGGGTCAAGAGAGAATGCTGTCCTCAATTGCAATGACCCACAGTCATCCGGGATCCAAGCTGTTCTGTCCTCCTTCAGAGACACAGAAACGAGCATGGTAGAGCATAGATCAATACAGGTTTTTTTTAAAAAATTGGTTACACTGATCAACGCGCGTTTTATTCTCCTCTCCCCCTCTTCTTTTTCTGTGTGGTTTTCTTTTGTTTAGGGAAAAGGCATTTTCATCAGATTGGGTTTGCCACAACTTTCTGTTGCTACGTGAGAAAGCTGTCAAGTGAATTCTCTCTCCCCCACCCCCCAATTTTTTCATCTTTCCTGCCCTGGTGGTTAAATAAATCACTGCGGCTGTTAAGTGAGTCACACGGTTATTAAGTGAACAACTGACTTCCTCCTCTTGGAAGGAAGGTTGCAAAAGGGAATAACCTCGGGACGCTGCACCCATCATAAATAAGAACAGTATGCCAAACATCCCGATTTTGATCAGGTGGCCCTGGGGATGCTACAACGGTCATAAGTGTGAAAAAAAACACTACTAAGTCCCTTTTTTTCCAGTGCCCCTGTTAACTTCAGTCACTAAACGAATGGTTCTTGAGCATTTACTATGCAAATCATACATGGTGACCTACACAGCACTGTTCCTCGATTCCCACAAATTATGGCTCAGCATCTGGAATGAACCTCTCTTCTTTTTCTGACCCCCCCTTTGGTGGATGCAAAATCCGAGTTTTTTCATTCGGCTGACACCCGCCCCCCACTTCCCCTCTGCGGGGCTGTGGAGTTAATTGAAAGCCTTTTTTATTTTGGGGCGGTCTGGCTGGGTAGGTGGGCGTCTAAAGTTTATGAACTGATTCAGCCCAGCATCATGTTCTTAGAATCATAAACCTCTTCTTGACTTTTGGATTCCCAGGAGAGATTTGGGGGTGAGAGGGGTGGGTGGGATGGGCTTAATACATTCACGAGTCATTCTGCCTTGACACATTAAGGTACAAGTGAGTAATGCGGCAGGGTGTTTATATTTGTCGACCTCTGTGCTGTGGGCTCTTTATTATCTTTTGGGGTAGGATAATAAAAAACAAAATCTGCTTTTTGTAAAAAAAAAAAAAGTTTTTAAAAAAGCAGCATGCAGGCTTAATGTGTTGCTGCAATGTCCACAAGAAAAAAAAATTGATTACAGAATTATAGATGTCAACTGGTTCCAATTTTTTGGAAGAGATCTATAACAATTATTGGAAAAATACATTTACTCACATACTCATCGGCTCTCCCCTCATGTAAATTAGGGAGTGACCCTAACGGTTTGAGATCATGTATTTTCATAACGGGGATGTTATTATTCACGATGGATGTCAGTATTATTTTTAATTTATTGTATGTCTATTACTGGACGATGACCCTAATAAGGTATTTATTCTTCTACTTTTCTATGGCACGCAGGCTTTTTAAAAAGAAGACTTTTCTTCCTTCCAGATCGAGAAGTCACGAATTGGAGTGCATGTGTTTTAACGTTTTTAAAGTTTTAATGTTTTTCTTTTAACATTTTTTTATGGGATTGTTCGCATTGTTTTATTCTTAGCTGTAAGCCGCCCAGAGCCCCTTGGGAGTTGGGCGGCCTAGAAATGTGACAAAATAAATAATAAATAAATAAAGTATGGATAAATAAAGTTCATTGTTGTTATATATAGGTGGAGCTTGACTTACAACATTCGTTTAATGACCGTTGAAAGTTACACCGAAAGCAGTTCGTTTAGTGTCTGGTCAAAGCGCTGAAAAATGTGACTTGGGAACGTTTTTCGTAGTTTTCGCAGCATCCCTGTGGTCATGTGATCAAAATTCAAATCTCTTGGCAGCTGACTCATATTTATGACCGCTGCAGTGTTGTGTGAATTCCCCCCACCACCAAGGACTACCTATATGAGGTACGCTTTTTAAATCAACGACAGGTAAAGGGGCTTCTTGAAAACAGCCATAAAGCAGTTAATTCATTTCTTACGTTTCTATCTTGGTCTCCGTTCCACCTAAATAGGGCTTGTGAACGAGATTTGTGAAAGGAGGCAGTTTGCAAGTTCCGATGAATTTTTGCACGTTTGATAAAAGTCGGCCGTACCTGTGAAACACCACGGGAATAATTTGGCACAGGTTCTGGCGTGTCCTATTTTCTGGGTCTGAAAGAAACACGGTCCTTCTTTGTTCATCGAAAGGGAAGAAGTTCTTATGCGTCGTGATTGAATTTAAAAAGGGAATTTAGCCGAGAGGCCCGGATTTAAAGCCGAAGTGTGGCTGTTTTGTTTGGAAAGCAAACATTCGCCCCGGCCATAGTCAAGTTATGACAGCTGTGGGGCAGGGCAAGCATCTCGGAGATTTGGATAGATTTGGTTACCCCTTTTGAAAATAAATGGCTGAATTCGGATACCCTGTTGAAAAGGAGTGATTAAATGACGTTTGTTGTGATGGCCGGGTTCAGCGGAGTGCCGCTGACCGAGGTGGCAGCGCCGAAGTTTTCCGTCTGGGGTGAAGTTGACTTGAACTGAACACAAGTGGCCTTCGGCTTCTTCGTTTCAGGTGATCCCACCGACTTTCAGAAGTGACCGAAGCACCCTATTTGCACAAGCGGGTTTCTGGCATGCATGCATGCACGCGTGACAATCAGCTGCCCTTTGTGCATGGGCAATGCCGGAAATCGGAAGTGCTGGTCTTCCATTTTCCAGTGTGAGCATGTGCGCTAGCCAGCTGATCGGTGCATGTGTACGCGTGGCAGTAACCTGAAGACTTGCCAGCCAGTGCGTAATGGAAACCGGAAGTACATTTTCCGGCGGGCACACACCAGCTGATTGGCATGTGTGGCAATAACCTGAAGACTTGCCGGCAGTAATCTGAAAAAAACTGCATGCCCCCGGGAAACTCCTATTCCTAGTCTCGGCCCAGATGAGCGCACGCAAAGTGCTCCCTTTTCGGCACTTGGTGCCACCACCACGCCCACGCATGCTTCCTTTTTTGGCACTCGGTGCCAAAAAGGTTCACCATCACTGCCTTATATCATTCCAGACAAATGGCTGTCCAGTCTCCTCTTAAAAGCCTCCAATGATGGAACATCCACAACTTCTGGTGGCAAGGGGTTCCACTGATTAATTGTTCTCACTGTTAGGAAGTTTCCCCTAGGTTGGTTGTCTCCTTGCTTGGTTTCCAACCATTATTTCTCATCCTGCCTTCAGGTGCTTTGGAAAATAGTTTGACCCCCTCTTCTTTGTGGCAGCCCCTCAAATATTGGGAGAATGTCTAGAATTGTTTTTGCTAAAAATTCGAAAGGCGAGAAGATACCTACTGATGATGAAGTTATTAAGAAAATTATTACAAATTACAAAAATGTGCTGAAATGAGTAAATTGACATCTGAAATTAGAGAACAGGAAGATAAACAATATTATTTGATTTGGGATTTGTTTTATCAATGGCTAGATGATAAAATATGGAGATGAAATATGAAATTAATGTAATGATAAAATATATGAAGTGTTTTCTTATGGGAGTTAAGCCTTTGTAAAATAATGGTTAAATGAGTACAAAAATATAAAGGGATATATAAAACTGTTAAATAAGAGAAATTAAATAATTGGTAATTTTGGATATGGGATTGCGCACAAAACAATTTTAACCAATCGACACACTGTCTGTGATTGTATTTGAATGATGGTGGTTTCATGTTTTGTTGTTTTAAATAAAAAACTTTTTCCAATATATATATATATATGGAAAATGCTACCATGTCTCTACTAGTCCTCCTTTTCATTAAAACTAGACATAATGAAACAAAATGTTAAAAAGTTATGTTGTTGATGTCGTTACTTACTTACCAAGCACATCTAAATTATATGAAAGTAAGAGAGAGAGAGAGAGAGAGAGAGAGAGAGAGAGAGAGAGAGAGAGAGGAGAGGGAGGGAGAGAGAAAGGAGAGAGAGAGGGGGAGGGAGGGAGAGAGAGAGAGAGGGAGAGAGAGAGGAGAGAGAGAGGGGGAGGGAGGGAGAGTGAGAGAGGAGAGAGGGGGAGGGAGGGAGGGAGAGAGAGGAGAGGGAGGGAGGGGGAGAAAGAGAGGAGAGAGAGGGGGGGGAGGGGGGGAGGGAGGGAGGGAGAGAGAGGAGAGGGAGGGAGAGAGAGAGAGAGGGAGAGAGAGAGATAGAGAGAGAGAGGGGGGGAGAGAGAGAGAGAGAGAGAGAGAGAGAGAGAGAGAGAGAGAGAGAGAGAGAGAGAGAGAGAGAGAGAGAGAGAGAGAGAGAGAGACCACCCTGTCCAATGTAGAGATGTATGAAACTCTTAGCCGGATTTGTGAATTCTTTCAACCCAAATCGGGTTCCTATTTATTCAGAAATCCGCAACCGTTAAAAAGATTCGGTGAAACTCGTTTCTTTGGTGGGCAAACAAACACGCGTAGCAAAATGCCGATAACATTTATTAAAACATGTTATACAAAAAGAGCAACAGACTCTTCTATAAGAAGAAAACAAAGAAACAGGAATCTCACATAAACCACGCTGTACATGATAAAAGGACAGCAGAATTATTACCTCCCACCTTTGCGATATAGTACATAGCAGTTTCACAGATCAGTTCTAAATATTATAAGTGACAATTCTTAACGGGCAAATGTTTGTAGTGAAATGGAGGAGGTTTACTTGTTTGCCAAAAAAAAACAAAAAACCCTTCCAATCACATTTATTCTAGAAATATGGAGGAAAACCAGAAGGGGAGATATAGAGGAGGGGGGAAAAGCAGCAATAACCAACTTAGGATGCAGGCTTCAAGCAAAGGAGAATCATGTCAATGTAACACATCAAAAATGTTAATATACATTTTAAATCCTCCAACTTTCCTTCTTCCCCCTTGGGGCTTAGCAGCTAAACTCTTCAATTCTACTCATCCATAGCTGAATTATATATAAAAAAAAGCACAAATTCTTTCCGAATGCTTTTTTTTTTTTTTTTTTTTAGTATTCCACTATCCTAAATAAAACAAGTAACTTTCTTTAAAAAAATAGACTCTCAGGTTTAGAAATATCATCTGCCCAAAAACACATTTCACACAGATGCCCTTTTAAAAACAAACAAAGAGGCCAAATGGTGAATTTTTTACAAGATCCTATTTACAGTCTCAGATTCGTGAAACATGCCACGTTAGGGATGGATGAGTGGGTGTCTGTAGTTAATACCTCTAAAATCCTTTAAGGATTAGAAATAAGAATAGATTTCCCAAACCCAGCAGTTTTGCCTTTGCAGATAAGCAGGAAAGCAATCCAAATTGCTTACTATCCAAATTGCACCAGAATGGAAGGGAAAAGATTACCCCCGTTTAGCAGCAGATATCCGAAAGAAAATGACGATTGCAAAAACGAACTGCAGGTGAGAATTTGTGGAGCGTTTCCTTCCTCGTCAAAAGGAAAGTGTTTAGTTGCGTTAGCAAGATGGGTTCAAATGTACTATTTGAATAGTACCAAATGTACTATTACACGAAGCCACGCTGGCCTCTGCATAGGCTGTTGAAGGTGACATATGTCCTCTGGATTGGTTGCAAGACAAGAGTCACTCACGGAGATGTACAGATGGAATTTAGCACAGCACGAGAGATGGCATACGTACTACTTATTCCCTTACCACGCACAGAATCCTAGCCTAAAGTGGAAATAACCTATTTCTATACTTCGAGCGTTTTATCTACTTTTCCTTAATTGCAACTGCCATCTGGATCCTCTCCTAAAGGAGGAGGAGAGGGCTATGAATTGCACATTAATTCTGCCTGGAGCCGGCAGACGACAAATATTTATTTAGTTTTATTCCACGCTGAAAAGAATGAAGAACTGTGCCTCTGTTCCTATCTGAAGCTACTCGGCATGTTAGCAACATGTTAAAAGTGCACAAGCGTATCCCAAAGGTGTTTTTTTTTTTTTTTTTCAAAAGGCAACTGTTTCTTGGATTTTTTTCCCCACTGAAAACCTTCTGCTTCTCATTCAAGAAGCTTCTTCAGTTCTCATCCCAGAAGCTTCTAGGATTTATTTTAATTTATTTTATTTTTAAATTTGTATACCGCCCTTCTCCCTGAGGACTCAGGGCAGTGAACAGCCAAGTAAAAACATAAACTACAAACATTAAAATACAATTAAAAAGATATATATATATAAATTTGGCCCCATGATTAAAAACAATAACAGACAATTAAAAACATTTTAAAAAGTGTTAGGCCAAAAGTGTTAGGATCAAAGCGAAAGGGAAAGAAAAAAGAAAAAGAAAACAAAGGAAGTCCAGTTGCCTTTTGAAAAACATCTTTGGCACAACATGAGCGTGGTCCCTACACCTCCAGAATCCTGGTTTCTTCCAGGAACTGTGTCTGGTTCCCACTGTCAACTTCTTGCCAAGAGAAACATTAGGCTAGTACACAATTCCTTCCTACATTAAGTCACATCCCCATGGACTAAACCTCTGGCATTTTGACCTGTCTTGATTGCCTTCCAATTGTGCAGGAACTACCGTATTTTTCGGAGTATAAGACACACCGGACTATAAAGAGCAAAACAGCTGAGAGTCGGGAGGCCGATCCAATCAACTTGTGCTAATTAAGCTGTGCTGAAGCTGAAAGCTGTTTCTTCTTGCTGTTTGCTTGCAAGGAGGAAAACTGCTGGGAGGCAGAGGCCAAAGGGTAGGGGCCAGTGGGCGGGCGGGGCTACATTCGGTGTATAAGACGCACCTAAATTTTCACCCCCTTTTAGGGGGGGAAGGTGCGTCTTATACTCCGAAAAATACGGTAACTTTCCCAGAGAAAAGGCCTCCAGAACATTCTAAGGCAGTGACATCATTATTATTATTAATATTTTTTGCTTCGGTTTGATTTTGGAAACAAAACTAAAAAACCCCCAGATCCTTAGGATCTTACTTTTCCTCCACACGACCCACCCACCCAGTACCCACCCTTATGTAAACAAAAAACTTCTCGTCCTTATAAAATTTCAAACAAGAAATAAGAAAAAAACCAGACCGAACGACATGAATTAAAAATTAAACCAGAGGGAATATGAATATATATATCTATATATCTACATACACACGTTCTTGTATATATATATACACGTTTTAAAAATATTATACTTTTTTTTTTTTTGTTTTGCTTTAAATACAAAGTGCTTCTGTACATTAGCAAGTTACAGTGTTGGCAAAAAAGATCCCTGCTGAGTTAACGTGTTTGATAAGGGTTCAAGTCAGTGGCAGCCACTTCTAACGAAAGGTTATGGCCGAGTTCGGGGTGGACGCTCGATGTTGACTGTTCGTAAGTGCCTGTGGTCAGCTGAAGAAGTGCCTTAGCGGAGACATTGAAAGATTATCCGTGGGGGAGAGAGAAGGAAGAGACAAAGGAACCTCAACGCTTGACGGGTTTTAACGTATTTAAGACGGGGAGGGGGGGGGCGTATTTAATTAAGAGAGCAGCTCAGGTTACAGTGCTACCTTTATACACCTATGGGATGCCTGCCACAGGTGGCAAGCAGAACCATATCTGTGGGCACACGAGCGTTTCCCTAGCTCAGTTCCAGCGCGTGCCAGGCAGCTGATTTTTGGGCCTTCCAGTCCCACCGGAAGTTGGGAAACTGGCTGTTTCCTGCCTCTGGAGGGTCTCCAGGGGGCGGGGAAGGCCCTTTTCGCCCTCCCCAGGTTCCTAGAAAGCCTCTGGAGCCTGGGGAGGGTGAAAAAATGGGCCTTCCGGTCCCATCGGAACTCAGGAAACTGTCCGTTTCCAGCCTCTAGGGGGTGGGGAAGGCCGTTTTCACCCTCCCTAGGCTCCAGAAAAGCCTCTGGAGCCTGGGGAGGGCGAAAAATGGGCCTACCTGTCCCACTGTGCCATCACGTGCCACAAGCGGGGGGTGTATGGGGGGGCAGGGCACATGGGTGTGGGCACACACGTGCATGACCCCCCCACACCCCTCACTTTTGGCACGCGACGGCAAAAAGGTTAGCCATCACTGCCTTATACCAAGTCACTCGTATCTTAGACATCAGCTGAAAAGATCATTTCAGCAATCGAAGAAAAGAGGACAGCCCATCTCAAAAATGCTTTTTTTTGTTTGTTTTTGTGAATCTACCTAGGCTGTTATTTCCGAACCTTGGAACCCCTTTTAACTCTGTTATTCTGCATTCTAAGACGAGCGGGCTTCCAACTCCCAGCATCCCCCAACCAACACGGGAATTCTGGGAGCTGAAGTCCACCCATCTTAAAAGCGGTTGAGAAACTCCCAACCTAAACAAGAAGCGCAGGTTGACCTTTCCTCCCAAGGTTAACAGGTGGAAACTTGGATTAAGAATACAGGATAGTAATTCTAGCCAAGGAAAGACACAGATGAGATGTAACACAAATGTGTTAACCATTCTAACCTGCCTCCCTCTGGAACAATGGCTGAGGATGAGAAAGAACCTCAATTCTTTACGAATTATCTAGAGTCACTTCGGATTTACGAAATTAATCTGCAGCTAAAAAAAAATAAATGCATCCATTGTGTAGGAGAAGTATCAGGTTTAGAAACTCAGAAGAATTCCCCGAATATGGGCATAGCTTTAAGGATGCTATTTATTTCTCAACCACTGGAAGGAACTGTAGTTTAAAACAGGTTCTATAACCTGGTTACTAATGAATCTTGAGTTAATATGGAGGCTACTACAAACAGACCGCAAACCTCCAAAGATGATTTGCTTTCTGGTTTTGGAGCAGACTAATTAAAATATAGACTCGAAAAATGACTTGCGCTAAAGGAGGGGGGCACTTTCCTCCTCGTTGGGAAACAGACATAAATGCCCAGTCAAAAAAAAAGAGGCTGGCTTGATTGACTATTGCATTAGAGGCACAAGGGAAAGACGAGAAAGTGAGGTTTTAAAGTGTCCATCGCCGTGTATCACATAAAAAAAACACAAAATTAACAGGTGCTGCTTGCCAAGACAAACAAGGGCTGCCAATCAATGCAACTCAGAAGCTGGACAGACCTCGAAGCTCAGAAATTGGGCAGAACTTCTCCCTCTTGCTCAGAGTCGCCTCGAACCGCGAGATGGGTGGCAAATAAATTGGAGGATAATAATAATAATTTGATTATAATAATAATAGTCTCGCACTTGAAAATTATCTAGCAATATGCTTTTGGAGAAAAGGAGGAAAAATTAATTTAATTAAAAAATTAAATTAGCTCACTGACCCTTTGGTTCTCAGCCAGCAAGTGCTCACGCCTCTTACTTTACTAGCTTAAATTCAAAGGCCGTTAACCGGGGAGCGCCACCAAAGGAAACCACCACCCCGCCGGGAGCCTCATCTCACATACGTTCCCGCCGAACCTTAAAATATCGAGCAAAATTCTCTTGAGATGAATTCAAAGCAAGAAGCACTCTCGGCATTCCTTCCGGAGAGAACCCAAATGTTCCCGAAGCACGAATGAAATAGCGGTAAATTATAAGTAGGTTAAAAAGTACCGTTATGCCAACTTGCTGGCCTCTTTGCAGTCTCAGGGCAGGGACGCCTTAAGAGAGGGTCCTGGCCCCCGAGTTTATTTGGAACCCACCACCTCAAAAGCAGCAAAGGCCTCAGGCACGAGGCCACGGGACGCCACGACCGTTCCGCTTGATCAGATCGAGGCCGTGCGACACAATCGCTCGTCCGATTAAGCCGTTCGATTCCCTTTCGTTCTCTCCCCCCCACCCCCCTGTCCGCTTCTAGTTCATCTTAGCAGCATTCTGTTCCATTTTGCAGGCTTGGTATGATTTGGTGCAGGAGGTGACGTGCCGGTGGAAACTGTCTCTCCACATGAACCTTTTCCCGCAAATGTTGCACTCGTACGGTTTAATGCCGGTGTGGATTTTCATGTGGCCCACCAGGTGGTGCTTCATTTTGAATTTCTTACCGCACACACCGCAGCCGTATGGCCGGAGTCCGAGGTGCATACCCATGTGACGGTCCCTCTGGCTTTTGTGGGTAAAGCTCTTGCCACACTGGCAGGGGTAAAGTTTGTCGGCGGTAGAAAAGCCAGCGAGGGCGTTTTCTTCCTTGATCCCCGAAGGAAGATCTAAGCTTTCTCCGTAACCCGAAGCCTCCGGTCTCTGGAGGCTTAGAGTCCTATCGTTCCTTTCCCCAGAAAACTCTTCCATGGAGGAGCCGTAGAAGTCAACTTGCTCGTCGTAGTTGCCTTCGTTGGCCGGGTTCCCAAATTCCACTTCCACCTTCCTATCGTTGACTTGGAGATCTTCCACAATGCTGGTCTGAACGGGGTGATCCGGCTGAACGGCGTTCACCGACTCGGAGACATGGTGCTCGTCGTAGGAGCCATGCATTTCGACCCCTTCGCAGTCTTGAACAAACCTTTCTGTTTTGACGTGGATCCACCGTTTGTGAGACATAATGCTGGGCTTGCTGTAAAGAGGCCGGGCGTATTGATAATCAGTACTGTCACTGATGCCTTCTTCTCCATCCTGGCTGGTCATTCCAGTGCTCAACCGGTCATGTTCTGTAGAGGAATTGCTAGGGAGATACTCGTGTTCGGTCAGTTGGGACAACAGCTCATCCTTGGAGCTCTCCTCTTCGTTTTCCCCATCCCTCAGTTCCTGCGCTTTGTGGAAATCCGACTGGCTCCCTGCCCCCAGCTCAAAGCTTTCCGCCAGGCCGTTGTAGTTACTACTGCTCGGAGACTGGTGGTCGCTGGTTCGGTTCAGCTTTTGACAAAGGACCGAAGGGTTTCCTTCCAACACCTCCGTGCACTTATCCACCACGTGCCACATCTGAAGGAAACTGGCCGCCGTCAAGTAGCTAACGATTTCCGGAGCGGGCATGACGAGTCGGCCAGTGTAGGTCGACAGGAGGATATTCTCGAAGACCCTGGGATTCATGACGTCGGGAAGGACAATCCGTCGACTGTTCTTCAGGAGCACCTGATCGCAAAAATAAGGGGAGCTGGCAGCCAGGACGGCTTTGTGGGCTCGGAAAAGATGACCCTGGACCACGATAGACACATCGCAGAGCTGGCCTTGCTGGCGCTGCTGGTTGAGCTTCTGCAGGACGGTGTTGCAGAAATCGGGGAATTCGACGCGGAAAGAAGTCGCCCCCAGCTCCATTTCATCAGTGAACTGCAAGAGAAGAGAGCGCCGGTTTTAAGAGGAAAAGGAAAAGGGCAGCTTTGCAAATTGTGAAGGCACCCAGGGAAAGCATTACCGAGGTTGGGTAACGAAAAGTTTCTCCACACACCCCACTCCCTTCTGGTGCTGATGAGGTTACCTAGTTTGGTGACGAAATGTCTGCAAAAAACTCCTACTTCAGCGTTACCGATGTTGGGTAACGAAAGGTTTGCAAGGAAACAGCCCAGCTCAGAGAGCCCCAAGGACTCCTCATTTCAACCATTAGCACCAGTCAGTGGTATTTGTTATGCATTTTTATGTTCAGTTAACTGAGTTTCATGTTTAATGAATAAAGTGTATAATAATAATAATAATAATAATAATAATAATAATAGGTTGATACTTTGTTGATAGGACGCTGAAAGCATCCTGTATCAACCATCAGCGCCAGTCAATAGTATTTGTGATACATTTTTAAACGTTCAGTTCACTGAGTTTCATGTTTAATTAATAAAAGTTTATAATAATGATAATGATGATGATGATAATAATAATAATAATAATAATAATAATAATAATAATAATAATAATAATAATACGTTGATACTTTGTTGATAGGACGCTGAAAGCATCCTGTATCAACCATCACCACCAGTCAATAGTATTTGTG
Source organism: Pantherophis vulpinus (assembly GCA_037215915.1). Taxonomy (NCBI): domain Eukaryota; kingdom Metazoa; phylum Chordata; class Lepidosauria; order Squamata; family Colubridae; genus Pantherophis; species Pantherophis vulpinus. Next base: position 897,379 of record JAXLNS010000017.1, on the reverse strand, counting down.
ATACATTTTTAAAGGTTCAGTTTACTGAGTTTCATGTTTAATTAATAAAAGTTTATAATAATGCTACTACTACTACTAATAATAATTTTAAGAAGATACTTGATTGATACCTAGGACGCTGACAGCATCAGCGCCAGTCAATAATATTTGTGATACATTTTTAAACGTTCAGTTGACGGAGTTTCATGTTTAACGAATAAGAGAATAATAATAATAATAATAATAATAATAATAATAATAATAATAATAATAATAATAATAATAATAATAATAATAAACAACCAGCCAGGGCAGCTGTCAGGGCAGCCTGCTTCCTTCAATGCCTCTCCTCCTCCGTCCTTGCCAGGCAGAGGCGTCACATCAAAACCCCACCACGAGAAGGAAGGCTCGCCACAGCGCCGGGGACGGTAGACTGCTCTTGCCTATGGAGGCTCTCTCGGGGATAAAGGCGCCCCTCCCTCCTTCCCTCCCCATGCCCGGAGGAACCCCCCCCTCTCCCTTCCCCCAACGAGACCCGCCCCTTCACCTGCCCCGGAGAAACAGCCTCTCACATGGCGGGCGGCCTCCCCAGGCGACCCCGCCGCGCGTCCTTCGCCCCCTCCGCCAGCCTCCTCCTCCTCCTCCTGCAACTCCGGAAGCCGAGACCCGGAAGTCCCCAGGCTCTGCTTCCGCTCCCCGCGCCTCCGCTTCCGGTATATAGAGTAGGAAGGCAGGACGATAGAGTAAGGGCGGGAAGGACAGAGCGGAGCCTCCGAGGGAAGATCTTCACACTCACCCACCTCCCCCCCCCCACAATCCCCGCAGGCCGCCCGCCCGCCCGCGACCATTATCCACAGCCATCGGGGGCGGAGCAACATGGGTGGGGAGGGAAGAGCGGCCAAGTCCAACCCGGCGCCCGCGGGCGTCTCTTGGGTGGTACCATTTCTGGGGGGGGCGGGGCGGAGAAGGGCAGGATGGGAATTTTGGTTTTGGTTTCGGTTTCGGTTTCGGAATAAAAGGCCCAGATTCCCAAATAATGGAGGAATTCTGAATTCTTCCTGGCTGGGCTGAAGCTGTTGAAAGGCTTCTCCCCTTTGTGGGGGGGGGGCCCTTGAGATTTTGGGGTTCAAAGGAGGGAAATGTGGGCCTGGGGGCGCAGAGACCCCAGGCCCACATTTTTCTCCCCCTACCCCCCCAACTGTTTAATTTATGATATTTATTGGCCGCCAATCCAGTTTGGGCTGCCAGATTTTGAGGATGGTCGGCAAACTCTTCCCATTTATGTTTTTGCTGAACAAAATCCCGTGAAAAATACTGATATTAATACCCGTTGGGCAGATGCACCTACTGCTTTTTTACACGATCCAATAAATATAATAAATAAATAAATATAATTTAATAAGCAAGAATGTGTGCCCGTGTTTATTTTTAATAGGATAAATATGGATAAGGATAACTCGTGCAAACAACGGCTCTTTTGTTATATATATTAACTACGATAATGCGAATGGGTTGGTCGTTCGCATATGATAGTAATAGATTAACAAATCATAACCCTACTCCCTCCCAGCTTGGATGACGTTAGCTAGTTGGGTAATGAGATGTCTGCAAGGAAACAACCGGGGTTGTAGAGCACCAAGGATCCCACAGTTGCTCCCCATCCTGCTCCTGCTCTTTCCCCCTTTTTCCTGCTCCTCCCTTCCCCCTTTTCTCCTTCCTCACTGCACAAACCCCACTCTCTTTTAACACTGATGATGTTACCTAGTTGGGAAATGAGATGTCTGCAAGGAAACAACCGGGGTTGTAGAGCACCAAGGATCCCACAGTTGCTCCCCATCCTGCTCCTGCTCTTTCCCCCTTTTTCCTGCTCCTCCCTTCCCCCTTTTCTCCTTCCTCACTGCACAAACCCCACTCTCTTCTAGCACTGATGATGTTACCTAGTTGGGAAATGAGATGTCTGCAAGGAAACAACCGGGGTTGTAGAGCACCAAGGATCCCACAATTGCTCCCCATCCTGCTCCTGCTCTTTCCCCGTTTTTCCTGCTCCTCCCCTCCCCCTTTTCTCCTTCCTCACTGCACAAACCCCACTCTCTTCTAACACTGATGATGTTACCTAGTTGGGAAATGAGATGTCTGCAAGGAAACAACCGGGGTTGTAGAGCACCAAGGATCCCACAATTGCTCCCCATCCTGCTCCTGCTCTTTCCCCCTTTTTCCTGCTCCTCCCCTCCCCCTTTTCTCCTTCCTCACTGCACAAACCCCACTCTCTTCTAACACTGATGATGTTACCTAGTTGGGAAATGAGATGTCTGCAAGGAAACAACCGGGGTTGTAGAGCACCAAGGATCCCACAGTTGCTCCCCATCCTGCTCCTGCTCTTTCCCCGTTTTTCCTGCTCCTCCCCTCCCCCTTTTCTCCTTCCTCACTGCACAAACCCCACTCTCTTCTAACACTGATGATGTTACCTAGTTGGGAAATGAGATGTCTGCAAGGAAACAACCGGGGTTGTAGAGCACCAAGGATCCCACAGTTGCTCCCCATCCTGCTCCTGCTCTTTCCCCCTTTTTCCTGCTCCTCCCTTCCCCCTTTTCTCCTTCCTCACTGCACAAACCCCACTCTCTTCTAACACTGATGATGTTACCTAGTTGGGAAATGAGATGTCTGCAAGGAAACAACCGGGGTTGTAGAGCACCAAGGATCCCACAATTGCTCCCCATCCTGCTCCTGCTCTTTCCCCGTTTTTCCTGCTCCTCCCCTCCCCCTTTTCTCCTTCCTCACTGCACAAACCCCACTCTCTTCTAACACTGATGATGTTACCTAGTTGGGAAATGAGATGTCTGCAAGGAAACAACCGGGGTTGTAGAGCACCAAGGATCCCACAGTTGCTCCCCATCCTGCTCCTGCTCTTTCCCCCTTTTTCCTGCTCCTCCCCTCCCCCTTTTCTCCTTCCTCACTGCACAAACCCCACTCTCTTCTAACACTGATGATGTTACCTAGTTGGGAAATGAGATGTCTGCAAGGAAACAACCGGGGTTGTAGAGCACCAAGGATCCCACAGTTGCTCCCCATCCTGCTCCTGCTCTTTCCCCCTTTTTCCTGCTCCTCCCTTCCCCCTTTTCTCCTTCCTCACTGCACAAACCCCACTCTCTTCTAACACTGATGATGTTACCTAGTTGGGAAATGAGATGTCTGCAAGGAAACAACCGGGGTTGTAGAACGCCAAGGATCCCACAGTTGCTCCCCATCCTGCTCCTGCTCTTTCCCCCTTTTTCCTGCTCCTCCCCTCCCCCTTTTCTCCTTCCTCACTGCACAAACCCCACTCTCTTCTAACACTGATGATGTTACCTAGTTGGGAAATGAGATGTCTGCAAGGAAACAACCGGGGTTGTAGAGCACCAAGGATCCCACAATTGCTCCCCATCCTGCTCCTGCTCTTTCCCCCTTTTTCCTGCTCCTCCCCTCCCCCTTTTCTCCTTCCTCACTGCACAAACCCCACTCTCTTTTAACACTGATGATGTTACCTAGTTGGGAAATGAGATGTCTGCAAGGAAACAACCGGGGTTGTAGAGCACCAAGGATCCCACAGTTGCTCCCCATCCTGCTCCTGCTCTTTCCCCGTTTTTCCTGCTCCTCCCCTCCCCCTTTTCTCCTTCCTCACTGCACAAACCCCACTCTCTTCTAACACTGATGATGTTACCTAGTTGGGAAATGAGATGTCTGCAAGGAAACAACCGGGGTTGTAGAGCACCAAGGATCCCACAGTTGCTCCCATCCTGCTCCTGCTCTTTCCCCCTTTTTCCTGCTCCTCCCTTCCCCCTTTTCTCCTTCCTCACTGCACAAACCCCATTCTCTTTTAACACTGATGATGTTACCTAGTTGGGAAATGAGATGTCTGCAAGGAAACAACCGGGGTTGTAGAACGCCAAGGATCCCACAGTTGCTCCCCATCCTGCTCCTGCTCTTTCCCCCTTTTTCCTGCTCCTCCCCTCCCCCTTTTCTCCTTCCTCACTGCACAAACCCCACTCTCTTCTAACACTGATGATGTTACCTAGTTGGGAAATGAGATGTCTGCAAGGAAACAACCGGGGTTGTAGAGCACCAAGGATCCCACAATTGCTCCCCATCCTGCTCCTGCTCTTTCCCCTTTTTCCTGCTCCTCCCCTCCCCCTTTTCTCCTTCCTCACTGCACAAACCCCACTCTCTTCTAACACTGATGATGTTACCTAGTTGGGAAATGAGATGTCTGCAAGGAAACAACCGGGGTTGTAGAGCACCAAGGATCCCACAATTGCTCCCCATCCTGCTCCTGCTCTTTCCCCGTTTTTCCTGCTCCTCCCCTCCCCCTTTTCTCCTTCCTCACTGCACAAACCCCATTCTCTTCTAACACTGATGATGTTACCTAGTTGGGAAATGAGATGTCTGCAAGGAAACAACCGGGGTTGTAGAACGCCAAGGATCCCACAGTTGCTCCCCATCCTGCTCCTGCTCTTTCCCCCTTTTTCCTGCTCCTCCCCTCCCCCTTTTCTCCTTCCTCACTGCACAAACCCCACTCTCTTCTAACACTGATGATGTTACCTAGTTGGGAAATGAGATGTCTGCAAGGAAACAACTGGGGTTGTAGAGCACCAAGGATCCCACAATTGCTCCCCATCCTGCTCCTGCTCTTTCCCCCTTTTTCCTGCTCCTCCCCTCCCCCTTTTCTCCTTCCTCACTGCACAAACCCCATTCTCTTCTAACACTGATGATGTTACCTAGTTGGGAAATGAGATGTCTGCAAGGAAACAACTGGGGTTGTAGAGCACCAAGGATCCCACAATTGCTCCCCATCCTGCTCCTGCTCTTTCCCCCTTTTTCCTGCTCCTCCCCTCCCCCTTTTCTCCTTCCTCACTGCACAAACCCCACTCTCTTCTAACACTGATGATGTTACCTAGTTGGGAAATGAGATGTCTGCAAGGAAACAACCGGGGTTGTAGAGCACCAAGGATCCCACAGTTGCTCCCCATCCTGCTCCTGCTCTTTCCCCCTTTTTCCTGCTCCTCCCTTCCCCCTTTTCTCCTTCCTCACTGCACAAACCCCACTCTCTTCTAACACTGATGATGTTACCTAGTTGGGAAATGAGATGTCTGCAAGGAAACAACCGGGGTTGTAGAACGCCAAGGATCCCACAGTTGCTCCCCATCCTGCTCCTGCTCTTTCCCGTTTTTCCTGCTCCTCCCCTCCCCCCTTTTCTCCTTCCTCACTGCACAAACCCCACTCTCTTCTAACACTGATGATGTTACCTAGTTGGGAAATGAGATGTCTGCAAGGAAACAACCGGGGTTGTAGAGCACCAAGGATCCCACAGTTGCTCCCCATCCTGCTCCTGCTCTTTCCCCCTTTTTCCTGCTCCTCCCTTCCCCCTTTTCTCCTTCCTCACTGCACAAACCCCACTCTCTTCTAACACTGATGATGTTACCTAGTTGGGAAATGAGATGTCTGCAAGGAAACAACCGGGGTTGTAGAGCACCAAGGATCCCACAGTTGCTCCCCATCCTGCTCCTGCTCTTTCCCCCTTTTTCCTGCTCCTCCCTTCCCCCTTTTCTCCTTCCTCACTGCACAAACCCCATTCTCTTTTAACACTGATGATGTTACCTAGTTGGGAAATGAGATGTCTGCAAGGAAACAACCGGGGTTGTAGAGCACCAAGGATCCCACAATTGCTCCCCATCCTGCTCCTGCTCTTTCCCCCTTTTTCCTGCTCCTCCCTTCCCCCTTTTCTCCTTCCTCACTGCACAAACCCCACTCTCTTCTAGCACTGATGATGTTACCTAGTTGGGTAATGAGATGTCTGCAAGGAAATAACTAAGTTCAAGAGCATCAAGAATCCCACAGTCGTCCTCCTCCTTCCCCTCCTCCTCCAACCCCACTCCTTTTTAACCCTGATGATGTTATCTAGCGGGTTAATAAAACGTCTGCAAGAAAAACAGCCAGGCTCGAGAGAGAACCAAGGACCTCGTCCAGAGCTGCAAATATTCTCTTCCGTTGGTAAAATATTTAGCTTAGGGTGGAGGGAAAAATCCAGCTAGTCATCAGATGGATTGGAGACACATCCCTTTCCGTGTCTCTGCTGCCACCTTGGGGTTGCCCTGATTTTAACACTCTAATCAGGGAAGCCTGCGAGATGCCTCCGTTTTGGGAATCCCCCCGTCTTACATAAAGACTTCCCGGCTTCTTCGGAGGAAGAAGAAGAGATGCGGGTGGGGCTGTTGCCTAGAATCTGCCTGTCTTCTGTGCCGGGTTGAAGTCCAGTTTGGATTTAGACCATCAAAGAGGCACTTTGTGAACCTGGCATGGGGAGAGGCTTCCAAAAATGCCACCGGCACTTTTCTCTCCCCCGCCCCCCCCTCCCACCTCTTGTGGTTGTTTTGGAGAGTTCAAAGTAAAGGCTTTGATCTCATTCACAGCTTGCGAATTGTCCCCTCTGACATCTTGGACGGGTTTGGGGGAATTTGCTCCTGGGCTCATGCTGTGAAGCCGAGTCTCGTGGTGGTGGCCTCTCTCTTTCTGAGAAGAAGAAGAAGGCCGTGGTGGTAGCTATAGCATTTCCCATCGCCAGGCAAGTTGTTGGGGGGGGGGGGGGGGTCCTGGCCTGGTTCAGTCATGACCCAGCATGCAAAGGGTTTTTTCTTTCCTTCCTTCCTTCCTTCCTTCCTTCCATACTCCTTCCCAATTCTTCCTTCTTTCCTTCCTTCCTTCCTTCCCCTTCCTCCCTCCCTCCTTTTTCCTCCCTCCCTCCCTTCCCCTCCCTTCCTTCCTTCCTTTCCTTCCTTCCTCCCTCCCAGGCATCCATCCATCCATCCATCCATCCTCCCTCCCAATTCCTTCTTCTTTCCTCCCTCCCTCCCTCCTCTTTCTTTCTTCCTTTCCTCCCTCCCTCCCTCCCTCCCTCCCTCCCATCCATCCATCCTCCCTCCCTCGTCCCTCCCAATCCTCCCTCCCTTCCTCCCTCCTTTTTCCTTCCTTCCTTCCCCTTCCTTCCTTTCCTTCCATCCTTCCCCTTCCTTCCTTCATCTCTCCCTCCCTCCCATCCATCCATCCTCCCTCCCAATTCTTTCTTCTTTCCTCCCTTCCTTCTCTTTTCTTCCTTCCTCTCCTCTCCTCTCCCTCCCTCCCATCCCATCCACCCATCCTCCCTCCCTCGTCCTTCCCAATCCTTCCTTCCTCCCTCCCTCCTTTTCCTTCCTTCCTTTCCTTCCTTCCCCTTCCTTCATCCCTTCCTCCCTTCCTCTCATCCATCCATCCATCCTCCCTCCCACTTCTTTCTTCTTTCCATCCTTCCTCCCTTCCTCCCTTCTTTTTCCTTCCTTCCTTCCTCCCTCCCTCCGAATCCTTCGTTCCTCCCTCCCTCTTTTTTCCTTCCTTCCTTCCTTCCTTCCTTCCTTCCTTCCTTCCTTCCTTCCTTCCTTCCTTCCTTCCTTCCTTCCTTCCTTCCTTGGAATGCGTAATGCACCAAGGCAGAATTAAGAAACATTTTGGGCTGTTTTCTGAACCAGGTAAGAAGTCCTTAATAGCATCCATGCCGGTCATGCTGAAGAAAAACTATGTGGACGTTTTCTGGAAAAGGAAGAGAGAGAAAGAAGAAAAAAAACTGTCCTTGTTAGCAACCGACAGTAGATGGCGCTAAAACCCCAGGCAGCTCAAAGCTCATCTTCCAACATTTTAATGCAGCAATATTCTCCGAATTTTAGCCCTCTTCTCCAGCCTTCACTGCATTAGAAGCAGGGATCTTATTTAACAAATAAATAATAATTAGATAAAGCAAGGAACATTGTAATTGTGTGCTCCTATTGTTAATGTCCTGCAAAATCTCAGGCTTGTTGAATATCATATCAGTATCTACCACGGCATTAAGGGCCGTTCGCACGAAGATGCAAAGTTTGCAATTTTAGGAAATTGGGGATTGGGTGATAAGTGGTCAGCCAACCAAAGTTGCTATGGGAAGGCTCAAAAAGAAGATTTCGGAGTGTCAATTGCTAGTGCGATTTGACGATGGAATAAGTTCTTTGGAGGTAGCAAATCCTACAGGTAGTCCCTGATTTATAATTTCATTTAGCGACCATCCAAAGTAACAATGGTCTTGAAAAAAACAGCTTACAATCGGTCTTTCGCAAGGGAATTTTTTTTTTCCCTGAGCTCTTGCCCACATTTATATACATACCGCAATAAGGAACTTGCAATTTAAAGCAGAGAAGAGAGAAGAAGTGAAGAGTGTGTCAAAACAATAACGACCACAAACAAAACCCTTCCTTCCTTCCTTCCTTCCTTCCTTCCTTCCTTCCTTCCTTCCTTCCTTCCTTCCTTCTTTCTCAGAATATTTTCCATATCACCCTGCCTTCTCTCATCTCCTGCCTTCCTTCCTTTCCTTTCTTCCTTCCTCCCTCCCATCCATCCATCCTCCCTCTCTCCCAATCCTTCCTTCCTCCCTCCCTCTTTTTTCCTTCCTTCCTCCCTCCCTCCCTCCCTCCCAATCCTTCCTTCCTTCCGTCCTTCCTTCCTTCCTTTCCTTCCTCCCTCCCTCCCTCCCTCCCATCCATCCATCCACCCTCCCTCCCAATCCTCCCTCCCTCCCTTCCGTCCTTCCTTCCTTCCTTCCTTCCTTCCTTCCTTCCTTCCTTCCTTCCTTCCTCCCTCCCTCCCTCCCTCCCTCCCATCCATCCATCCTCCCTCCCTCCCTCCCAATCCTTCCTTCCTCCCTCTTTTTTCTGTCCTTCCTTCCTTCCTTCCTTCCTTCCTTCCTTCCTTCCTTCCTTCTTTCTCAGAATATTTTCCATATCACCCTGCCTTCTCTCATCTCCTGCCTTCCTTCCTTTCCTTCCTTCCTTCCTCCCTCCCTCCCATCCATCCATCCTCCCTCTCTCCCAATCCTTCCTTCCTCCCCTCCCTCTTTTTTCCTTCCTTCCTTCCTCCCTCCCTCCCTCCCTCCCAATCCTTCCTTCCTTCCGTCCTTCCTTCCTTCCTTCCTTCCTTTCCTTCCTCCCTCCCTCCCTCCCTCCCTCCATCCATCCATCCATCCATCCATCCTCCCTCCCAATCCCCTCTCCCTTCCTTCCTTCCTTCCTTCCTTCCTTCCTTCCTTCCTTTCCTCCCTCCCTCCCTCCCATCCATCCATCCTCCCTCCCTCCCTCTTTTTTTCCTTCCTTCCTTCCTTCCTTCCTTCCTTCCTTCCTTCCTTCCTTCCTTCCTTCCTTCCTTCCTTCCTTCCTTCCTTCCTTTTTCCACAGACTTTATCTCCAAACAAGGGTATCTCCAGAAACTTCGTAGATGACCCTGTAACCTCTCCGTCATGACCTGTGAAATATGAAATAGGAGTTTTAATTACAAAAAAACAGAGAGTGCCCTTTGTTTCTTTAATATTTAATGCCCTGCAGCAATTTGCCGTCCAAAGATACAGCCAAGCATTTTCCATTTTTTTAAAAACGTTGCCCTCTCTTCTTCCCTGCTCTCTATTCAGGGGGTGCAGCCGTTTCTCAAAACGTGGGCTCCTCCAAGAAGGTGGGATAATAGTTGCCTTCCTGGGAATCACCTATAGCTGGAGGTTGCTTTCGACGAGAAGGGTTCCGTCCCACAATGCCTCAGGGCAATGCTATGCTGGGGCATTGTGGGAAATCAAAATAGAACTAGAGGTTCTTTACTAGCCTGATAGCCTCTAGATCCGTGATGGCGAACTTATGGCACGCGTGCCACAGATGGCACACAGCGCCTTCTCTGAGCCGTCCCCACAGTTCAGCTCCGCTGTGCATGCGGGCGCACCTTCCACCAGCTACCTGGTCATTGGGTCTCTGCCACCCATGCGCGGGGGGGCATGGTACACGCGGGGGGGCCGTGTGTGCATGCACAGGGGTGTGTGGCATGTGCATGCACGAGAGGGCATGTGTGCACATGCGTAGGGGCGTGGGGCGTGCAGGGGCTGAGTGTACATGCGCAGGAGTGGGGCACATGCATGGGGGCTGTGTGTGCATTGCATTTTGGGGGTTCAGACACACGCGCTCGCTTTGGGCATTCGGTCCGGAAAAGGTTAGCCATCACTGCTCTAGATTATGGTAACTAATTACTAATTATCAGTTATTAATTATGGTAATCTAGATTCAATTGGGTTGGGTTGGGTTGGGTTGGGTTGAGTTGAGTTGGGTTAGATTAGATTAGATTAGATTAGATTAGATTAGATTAGATTAGATTAGATTAGATTAGATTAGATTAGATTAGATTAGATTAGATTAGATTGAACAATTAAACAATCTGGAGGAACAACTTGCCTCCAGATGTTGTTGGTGCTGCTTCATTACTGGAAGTTTTTAAAACGAGATTGGACAGCCATTTGTCTGAAATGGGATAGGGTCTCCTGCTCGAGCAGGGGGTTGGACTAGAAGACCTCCAAGGTCCCTCCCAACTCTGTCATTCTGTTAGGTGTTTTGCATGCCAACGAAAAAGGAACAGAACTACTGTCTAGGAATTCCGGGAGTTGTAGTCCCAACTCATCTGGAGGCTCTTCATCAAAGGGAAGACGGAGTTAGGAAATCAGATAAAGGGACGGTAATAATCGTAGCTTGAGGAAATATCAATTTGCTTATTCTGCCGTGATCTTGAGGGATGTTTAGGGCAAGGGCCTTTAGATTTAGCATCAAGAAATTGAAACTTGCAAGGATTTCCAAGCTGTGCCTTGGGAGGAAAGAAAAAGAATAAGAAAACCAGAAGTCAGCGATGGAAGGAGGCAGCAGGAGAAAGTCAACTATCCCAGCTCTTGATCGTTAAATTGATTTCTCCGTATCCCTCTCCTTCCCTCCCATCCCTCTGAGAATGCTAGATTGGGAACATGACTGCTTTTTCATTTTGTTTTGACACGGCACCTTTAAAATTTCATGCCTGCACGGGAGAGCTCGTCAAAGTGACAGATAAAAGTTGACATTAATCTCCACTGTGTCACTCTGGTGACTGGCTGTTTTTGATTTTCCCCATTACCCTGTGGGATCATCAGGGAAAGGCAAGAATACAATACTGGAGAATTTGGTTACCACGAACGGGATGCTGTCGAGATGCAACTCCCCTGGAGTTATACTGTTTTATTTTGTGCAAATTAAGTAATGTAGATAGATATAAATACGGTGAATAGATAGATAGATAGATAGATAGATAGATAGATAGATAGATAGATAGATAGATAGATAGATAGACAGATGAGAGAGAGAGATGAGAGAGAGAGATGATAGATAATAGATAGATATGGAGGTAGAGAGAGAGAGATAGGTAGAGTGGTAGAGAGGCAGAGAGATAGATGAATAGAAATGAGAGAGAGATGAGAGAGAGATAATAGATATGGAGATAGAGATAGATTGTGTGTGTGTGTGTCTGTGTGTGTGTGTGTGTGTGTGTGAGAGAGAGAGAGATAAAGAGGCAGAGAGACAGATAAATAGAAATGAGAGAGAGATGAGAGAGAGAATAGATATGGAGATAGAAATATAGATAGACAGACAGACAGACAGATGAGAGAGAGAGAGATGATAGAGAGAGATGATAGAGAATAAATATGGAGATAGAGAGATATAGTAGAGTAGTAGAGAGGCAGAGAGATAGATAAATAGAAATGAAAGAGAGATGAAAGAGAGATAATAGCTATGGAGATAGAGATAGATGATTGATAGATAGATAGATAGATAGATAGATAGATAGATAGATAGATAGATAGATGATAGATAGATAGATAGATAGATAGATAGATAGATAGATAAAGAGGCAGAGAGATAGATAAATAGAAATGAGATGAGAGAGACATAATAGATATGGAGATAGATGATATATCTATCTATCCATCTATATCTATCTATCTATCTATCTATCTATCTATAAATAAATAAAGAGACAGAGAGATAAATAGAGAGATAGAGAGATCATAGAGAGATAGGCAGAGAGGAAGAGAGACAGAGAGATAAAGAGAGAGATAAAGAGAGAAGGTTGAGAGAGAGAGAGAGATGATAGAGAGATAATAGATGGGGAGATAGTGATAGAGAGTTAGATAGAGAGGCATAGAGAGATAAATAGAGAGCTAGATATAGAAAGACAGATGATAGAGATATATAATAAGACCAATGGATTATTACTGTGTTGTTGATTTCCATCTTCAGTTTAAAGGGGGTCCAGAATTATTTCAAAACTCACTTCCTAGTGTTTATTTTTGACTTTTTGTCAGCGTGGTTTTAAAACTGCTGGGAAGTCAGCGGGAGGGACTCCAATTAAATCTAGTTCTGCCCGGTTGAGAAATATCTATTTTTCCCTTCACCCCCCTATGTTTCCCCCTAGCAGAAAAACGGACCAAAGCCTTTAAGTACGAGTAGCCAAAAAAAAAAAAAAAAAAAAAAAACCCCACACAAACCATCAATGCAACCCACTCTTATTCCTAAACTGTCAACCTTTTCACTGAAAATAAAAGAGACGAGGTAATAAAAACGAAATTCCCGATTCTTAAAAAGTCTTCACCCTGGGCACAGCGCCTCTTTCTACCCTGCCAATGACTAAGCCACCTTGTAAGTTTAGTCTCCTCTGATCTGTGCTTCTCTCTCTCTCTCTCTTTTTTTTTTCTCTCTCTCTCTCTCCTTTCCTTTCCTTTCCTTTCTTTCTTTTGTTGGCTTTTTTAATTAACTTGTCACACCGCGGCCTGGAAATCTCCTTGTCAGTAGCTGACAAGAGGTTGGCAAGACGAGTGGAATATTGACTTGGAGAAGATGGAAGAGCCAAACCAGCAGCCGGGGAGTTTCACTCTTGTCTGTTGCTGATGGCCAGCTCTGATTTTCTCGGGCGTTATAGAGAGGGCCTAATATACAAGGGAAGTGGTGGCTCAGTGGCTAAGACACTGAGCTTGTCGATCGTTCAGCGGTTCGAATCCCGAGTGCCGCGTAACGGAGTGAGCTCCCGTGACTTGTCCCAGCTTCTGCCAACCTAGCAGTTCGAACGCACGTAAAAAAAAAATGCAAGTAGAAAAACAGGGACCACCTTTGGTGGGAAGGGAACAGCGTTCCGTGGGCCTTTGGCGTTGAGTCATGCCGGCCACAGGACCAGGGAGGCGTCTTCGGACAGCGCTGGCTCTTCGGCTTTGAAACGGAGATGAGCACTGCCCCCTAGAGTCGGGAACGACTAGCACATATGTGCGAGGGGAACCTTTACCTTTACCTAATATACAACGGGTTGCAAATTTGTTCCGAGAAAAGAAGAAGAAGAAGAAGAAGAAGAAGAAGAAGAAGAAGAAGAAGAAGAAGAAGAAGAAGAAGAAGAAGAAGAAGAAGAAGAAGAGAGAGAAAGAAAGAAAGAAAAAGAAAGGAAGGAAGGAAGGAAGGAAGGAAGAAGGAAGGAAGGAAAGAAAGAAAGAAAGAAAGAAAGAGAGAAAGAAAGAAAGAAAGAAAGAAAGAAAGAAAGAAAGAAAGAAAGAAAGAAAGAAAGAAAGAAAGAAAGAAAGAAAGAAAGACCTGGCTGCAAAGGAGTGGAGGGGGAAAAGAATAACTTTGCTTGCCTGACCTTCGAGATGAAAACTATTCATAAAGATCCCAATGGATTGTTTTTAATTAAAGGCTCATCTATCACCGCGTGCAAACTTCCCCCGGCTTTGTAACTTGTTGAGGGCTCGTTGGCTGGAGAAACGGTTGAAAAATCAAACCAAAAACAGCCTCCTCTTTCGGGGATGAAGCATTTCAAGAAACAGTCAGGAAAACGCAGGTACGACGCCAGTAACCGAGAAGGTAATCAGAGTGGGAAGAAGGGTCCTTGGAGGTCCTCTAGTCCAACCCCACCCCTGGATCTAGCAGGAGATCCTATACTATTTCATGGTAGAAGGTCCTCATTTTACCGATCTTGGAAGGAGTCAACCTCGAGCCAGTGTGATGCGAACTTCTGTAGGGCCTCTGGAGCCTGGGGAGGCCGTTTTCGCCCTCCCGGAGACTTGGGAAAAGCCTCCGGAGCCTGGGGAGGGCAAACTGTGGTGCAGAAGGCTAACTAGACCACGCCCACCCAGCAACCGGGGAAAGAACCCCTTGCTAAAATTTTTGAAGCCCACCCCTGAGGAGAAGGGTGGGTGTTAACTTCTTACACTCAGAAGCATCTGAGGGTAGGACAAGAAGAAGCAAGATCTTTAAAGAGAGATCCAAACCTACAATGAAGCAGAAATTGGGAACAATTAATCCATGGAAGAATATTGCAAAATCCCCACCCACCCCCCACTCCTGGGGGAAGGATATTGCAAAATCTCCATTCCCACCCCACTCCAGGGGAAGGATATTGCAAAATCCCCATTCCCATCCCACTCTGGTGCCAGCCAGAGGTGGTATTTGCCGGTTCCCCGAACTACTCAAAATTTCCACTATCAGTTCTCCGAACTACTCAAAATTTCCGCTACCGGTTCTCCGAACTACTCAAAATTTCTGCTACTGGTTCGCCAGAACCTGTCAGAACCCTGCTGAATTTCACCCCTGCCTCCGAGGTTCCTTCTGGCCCCCTCCGGTTCTATCTTCTGGATGACATCTCTTCTCGCCAACTGGGACAACGAGTTGGGAATGACTGCTCTCCAGAAGGACCAGCTGCAGGAAAAAAAAAAAAAAACACCCCGAGATTTGAAAGCAGGTCTCCTTTCCACGAATCCAACCCTGGATGGAGCAAACTATTTCTGTGTGTCCCCCTCCCCGCACTCTCACCCCCCCCCCCCACAAACAGACAATACTTTGTGAGCTCTGCCTTTAAACAAATCAAGCGAAAGATTGTGAGAGCTGATAGGGGTATGAATTAACAATCAGGGCTTGTTTCCAAGTGCCACGCTCCCCGGCAGAGGCGACTTTTGCAGGTGGCCGGGGAGGGCTCCGGGGTGCAGCCGCCCTATTGGCTCCTGCCCACTCCTCCTGTGCGCCTTTTCTCTTCAAATTAACTCCATTCTTCACCGTACAGAGAGAGATAAGCCACCTGCCTCCCTTCCTGCACAGAAGCAGGATTCAGGGCTCCCACCCCCCTCAATCATCCTCTCAGGGCTGGGTGAGATATTTTATATTTGCAAAAGGGGAAGATTTTTAGATAAACCAGACGGGAGAGGGAGAAAGGGGGCCTAATCAGCTGCCTGTCCGTATAATACATTTTTATTACTATTTTTTTAAAAAAGAAAGGAAGAAAGAAAGAAAGAAAGAAAGAAAGAAAGAAAGAAAGAAAGAAAGAAAGAAGAAGAAGGAAGGAAGGAAGGAAGGAAGGAAGGAAGGAAGGAAGGAAAGAAGGAAAGAAAGAAAGAAAGAAAGAAAGAAAGAATATGAGATTATCTGGCTTTCTTTCTTTTCTGTACAAGGAGAGTAGGGATTGAAACAGAGATGAGCACCGCCCCCTAGAGTCGGGAACGACTAGCACATATGTGCAAGGGGAACCTTTACCTTTACCTTTACCTAGTATACAACGGGTTGCAAATTTGTTCCAAGAAAAGAAAAAAAAGAAGAAGAAGAAGAAGAAGAAGAAGAAGAAGAAGAAGAAGAAGAAGAAGAAGAAGAAGAAGAAGAAGAAGAAGAAGAAGAAGAAGAAGAAGAAGGGAAGGGAAGGGAAGGGAAGGGAAGGGAAGGGAAGGAAGGAAGGAAGGAAGGAAGGAAGGAAGGAAGGAAGGAAGGAAGAAAGAAAGAAAGGAAGAAAGAAAGAAAGAAAGAAAGAAAGAAAATATGAAATTATCTGGTTTTCTTTCCTTTCTGTACAAGGAGGGTAGGGGATTGAAATAAAAATGAAATCAGACTCTCTCTCTTGCCTTGAGTTCTGGGCGCAACTGCCTGTACAGACCTACCGTGTTTCCCCAAAAATAAGACCCTGTCTTATATTTTTTTGAGCCCTGAAATAAGCGCTTGGCCTTATTGCCATGCGCTCAAAAGCCCGATTGGGCTTATTATCAGGGGATGTCTTATTTTGGGGGAAACAGGGTAGGATTTCCCTGTAGAAGTTGAAAGATATAATAAATATATGGTTGAATGAAACGGAAAAGCATAGGCAATCTCTTCTTAGGAGATTTCTATCTCCTAAGAAATTAAAGGATACATATCAAGCTGGAATAAACTAATCCAGCCAGCCAGCGGTGGGTTTCAGATTATGTTACTACTGGTTCGCATGCGCGCCTGCCTTCCGCATATGCACCCAGCCTCAAAAATGTGCCTAAATAGGATGGCATAGAGCCGGGGCTGGTGGGCGGGCCCACGATTTCCGCTACCGGTTCGGGCGAATTGGTCCGAACCGGCTGAATGCCACCTCTGCATCCATCCATCAACTCTCTCTCTCTCACACACGCACACATACAAATATTCTGGAGATCCTTGGTGCTCTCTGAGCTTAGTTGTTTTCTTGCAGACGTCTCCTGACCCAACTAGGTAATATCATCAGTGCTAGGTGTAGGTAGGCGTGAGCTAGGTTGCACTGATGATGTTACCTAGTTGGGTCAGGAAACGTCTGCAAGAAAACAGCCAAGCTCAGAGAGCACCAGGGACTCCTCATTCCTCCGCCACCACCTCCTCCCTCTCCTCCTCCTTCCCCCATCAAACTCCACTTCTTTCTAGCACTGATGATGTTACATAGCTGGGTCAGGAAACGTCTGCAAGAAAACAGCCAAGCTCAGAGAGCACCTCGTTTCAACCCTGAGCTATTCTCCTTTATCCGACTGGAGGAATTTGACGCTCCTCGTAAAAGGCCGTGGTGATTTTCAGAGAACGGGTCACGTTCTGCTCCAACTTCGTGCCTAGAATCAGACTGAGTCCCAGATTGCTTTGAGTTACAACGGCTGGTTTAAAAAATCTCCTTCGGGGGCTCACCGCCGCTACCGAATGACAGACGGGATGGGCAAACTTTTGTGGCTTTTGTGGTTTCTAATAAAGGGAAGTGCAAAAACATTGATTAAAAAAAAAAAAACAGAAGGGGAAGAAAAGAGACGGAGGGAAAACCAAGGCCAGAAAAGAGCAACACTCTTGTTTTTTCGCACGGAAGGAAACGGTTTTGAAGTATGATACTCCCGATGTCGGCAGCCAAGCCCTTTTGTGTGGCTCTCCAGCCTCCCGCCATGCCAAAATCTCCTCCTTAAGACAGGCTTATTATCCTGTCCAGCCGTTTCAACATTTCCTTTGCAAGTCACGAGAAGAGAGAGGGAGGAAAAAAAAAAAGTGAAGAGGATGAGAAGGAAGGAACGGGAGAAAAGAAACCAAGCAACACTCAATGGCCCGGTAGGGACGCGGTGACTCAGTGGCTAAGACGCTGAGCTTGTCGATCAAAAGGTCGGCAGTTCAGCGGTTCAAATCCCTAGTGCTGCATAACAGGGTGAGCTCCCGTGACTTGTCCCAGCTTCTGCCAACCTAGCAGTTCGAAAGCACGTAAAAAATGCAAGTAGAAAAATAGGGACCACCTTTGATTGGAAGGTAACAGCGTTCCGTGCGCCTTTGGCATTGAGTCATGCTGGCCACATGACCACGGAGACATCTTCGGACAGCGCTGGCTCTTCGGCTTTGAAACGGAGATGAGCACCGCCCCCTAGAGTTGGGAACGACTAGCACAGATGTGTGAGGGGAACCTTTACCTTTTCCTTTTATGCATTGCTGCAGTGTTTTTTTAGTGTGTGATGGGAAAGAGGAACATGTTGAAGTGACTTTTGCTGACGCTGAGCCTCTGATAAGGTTTTGTAGCACCTACCTGTGGTTACACCGTATCCATAGGTCACCTGTTCTGTTTATTCAAAGCTTAGGGCACGGTGGATGGTTGCCAGAAAGCCTGCCTGCCCTGCTCCCAGAGGCCTTGATCAAACAGTCCTCCATTGTCCCTGGATGTGATGCTATCAGAGGCACTAAAGGCTAACCAGGTTTCACGATACTGTCCTTGTTTACATCAACTCTCTTTGTAAAGGGAGGGCAACCTCGCTAAGCCAAGAGAGCAAAGACATAAATCAGACATCAGAAGGATCTCAGAAAGCTTCCTCCTCAGAGAAGAGGGAAGACCTAGAAAAAACCGTGGTCAGAGCGATGAGCAAGATGGGTGACTAGAAAGGGGAAATAGAAAAAAGGAAGGAAGGAAGGAAGGAAGGAAGGAAGGAAGGAAGGAAGGAAGGAAGGAAGGAAGGAAGGAAGGAAGGAAGGTTCTTAGTTTTTTTCATAGAGTATATTATTGAATAGGTTTATAACCTCTAGAGAAGAAGGAAGGAAGGAAGGAAGGAAGGAAGGAAGGAAGGAAGGAAGGAAGGAAGGAAGGAAGGAAGGTTCTTAGTTTTTTTCATACAGTATATTACTGAATAGGTTTATAACCTCTAGAGAAGAAGGAAGGAAAGGAAGGAAGGAAGGAAGGAAGGAAGGAAGGAAGGAAGGAAGGAAGGAAGGAAGGAAGGAAGGAAGGTTCTTAGTTTTTTTCATAGAGTATATTACTGAATAGGTTTATAACCTCTAGAGAAGAAGGAAGGAAGGAAGGAAGGAAGGAAGGAAGGAAGGAAGGAAGGAAGGAAGGAAGGAAGGAAGGAAGGAAGGAAGGAAGGAAGGTTCTTAGTTTTTTTCATAGAGTATATTACTGAATAGGTTTATAACCTCTAGAGAAGAAGGAAGGAAGGAAGGAAGGAAGGAAGGAAGGAAGGAAGGAAGGAAGGAAGGAAGGAAGGAAGGAAGGAAGGAAGGAAGGAGAGAGAGAGAGGGAGGGAAGGAGGGAGGGAGGAAGGAAGGTTCTTACAAGTTTTTTTCATAGTCTTGTTGGAAATACAGTATATTATTGAATAGGTTTATATCCACCTCAAGAGAAGAAGGAAGGAAAGAAAGAAGGAAGGAAGGAAGGGAAAGAAAGAAGGGAGGGAGGAAGGAGGGAGGGAAGGAGAGAGAGAGGAAGGAAGAAAGGAAGGGAAGGAAGGAAGGAAGGAGAGGTGGAAGAAGGAAAAGAAGAGAGTAGAAGGAAGGAAGGAGGGAGAGAGAGTTAGGAAGGAAGGAAGGAAGGAAAGAAGGAGAAATATGCCCAAGGATGAGCCCACACCATTAAGATAAACAACTGGAAACAAAAGGCTTGGTGGAATCTCTCCTTTGGCCACTAGAGATCCAGAATCTGCTCGTTGCATGTTAACACCTCGTAACAGCCACCCGCTGACAAAAGGAACAAACTTTAAAAGAAGATATCAAAGGAGAGCCCTCGAAGAAGAGAGAGAGGGCAAGATCTCGGAATAAGAAACAGATGCAGAGTCCCGCTCCCATCCAGGGCAGGGAGGGGATGGCACAACTTCTTGAACCTGGACGACAAGAAAGCTTCAAACCCAGAGGATGAGGCGGGCGGAAGGAGACGTCTTTTCTTGAGGCACTTCTGTCCCAGGGCTTGGAGAGGGAGACTGGTAAACAGCCGGTTCCCCCAGGAACAAACCAGGTCAAGAATGCGGACCTCAAAGGGAGATAGAAGTCCATGAGATCCAGATGTTGAGATGAATGACCTCCGGTTCTCAAGCTGTTGGTGGTGGTAAAATCAAACCGAGCAAACAGAAGCAGCCAAACGCTTTGGAGGGGAGAGAGAGAGGGTGGACAGGGTGTCTCCCGCATTTGAATTCCCAATGGGAAACGACAATATAGGGATGTTTCACATTCTCTTGGGGTATAACAGGATAACACAGTTGGAAAGGAGGCTTGGAGGTCTTCGAGTCCAACCTCCTGCTCGAGCAGGAAACACTATACCATCTCAGATAAATGGCTGTCCAATCTCTTCTTGAAAGCCTCCAGTGATGGAGCACTCACAACTTCTGGTGGCAAGTTGTTCCACTGGTTAATTGTTCTCATTGTCAGGGAATTTCTCCTTAGTTCTAGGTTGGTTCTCTCCTTGATTAGTTTCCATCCGTTGCTTCTTAAAAACTTCCAATCTCCAATCGCTTCTTAAAAACTTCTAATCTCCAATCGGTTCTTAAAAACTTCCAGTGTTGGAGCATCCGAAACATCTGGAGGCAAGCTGGTTAATTGTTCTCACTGTCAGGAAGTTTCTCCTTAGTTGTAAATTGCTTCTCTCCTGGATTAGTTTCCACCCGTTGCTTCTTGTCCTGCCCTCAGGTGCTTTGGAGAATAGCTTGACTCCCTCTTCTTTGGGGCAGCCCCTCAAATATTGGAAGATGCTATCATGTCACCCCGAATCCTTCTTTTAATTAAACTAGACGTACCCAATTCCTGCAACCGTTCTTTATATGTTTTAGCCTCCAGTCCCTTAATCATCTCTGTTGCTCTTTTCTGCACTCAACATGTTGCTTTTTTTACGTCGTGGCGATTAAAACTGGATGCAGGAGGAAGAAGACTTCAAAAGGGAGATTTTGTGGGATCCTTGTCCTTCTTATTCACCCTCAATCATTCTTGCAGGAATGTTCTGCTTAGGAAGCCAAGTGAAAAATTCAGGGAAAGAATTCTCTAGGTCAGCAAAAACATGAATTTGTGGTTGTTTCCCTTGTGGCGGCTTCTTTATAATAGGTAAAAGGTAAAGGTTCCCCTCGCACGTATGTGCTAGTTGTTCCTGACTCTAGGGGGCGGTGCTCATCTCCGTTTCAAAGCCGAAGAGCCAGCGCTGTCCGAAGACGTCTCCGTGGTCATGTGGCCGGCATGACTCAACGCCAAAGGCGCACGGAACGGTGTTCCCTTCCCACCAAAGGGGGTCCCTATTTTTCTACTTGCATTTTTTTTTTTTTACGTGCTTTCGAACTGCTAGGTTGGCAGAAGCTGGGACAAGTCACGGGAGCTCACTCCATTACGTGGCACTAGGGATTCGAACTGCCGACCTTTTGATCGACAAGCTCAGTGTCTTAGCCATAGAGCCACCGCATTCCTTTATAATAAACTTCTTTATTATGGCCACTTTACAACACAGCACAACCATCTTACACCTCATTTTCTAAGTTCCTATAAGATGCTGAACCGCAATCCAATCCCGCGTATTTGGCTAGCTGGGAAAAAAGGATCTAAGGGCAAAAATAAAAACACCGTGCTATATTCAAGCAGCCAAGGTGGCACGACTGAAGAGCTTTCTAAGGACATCCAGGAAAAAAAAATTAAAAAGAGATTTCTCAGATAAGTAGCAGAGTTCATAAGGGAATCTCCTGACCCTGGAAATGAGAACAGACCTTAGCAAAACACCGCAGAACAAAAAGCAGATGGACAATCTATTCTTATCACATGAAAAAGCCAGCCAGCTCACCCTTAAATCGAGAGAGAGAGAGACAGACAGAAAAAGGATAAAAAAAAAATATATATCAAGGAAAGCTCTCCTAATGTACTGTTGATTGGAAAAGGATTTTTAAAAAATGCATACATATCCAGATGCCAAAATTCTCCACCTTCTTTGCAAAGGAAAGAAGGATTAACTGAAGCAATTGTTGCAAGAGCTTAGCTTTCTTAATGGAACGTCGGAGGTCTTGATCTAACTTCCAGGTTTTGCAATAAAAGTAATTTTTGTCTGAATGGACACATTCTAGGAGAAAAATGTGCCAAAGAGAAAGAGAGAAGAAGTTATTATAAATGGACTGATTAGGGCAGTGATGGCGAACCTTTTTGGCACAGAGTGCCCAAACTAGAGTGCCAGAAACCCGCCAACCAGCTGGCTGGCGTGCATGTGCGCCTCGGAAACCCGATGACCAGCTGGCTGGCGTGCATGTGCACCTCGGAAACCCAATGACCAGCTGGCTGGCATGCATGTGCGCCTCGGAAAACTGTCGACCAGCTGGCTGGCGTGCATGTGCACTCAGAAAACTGCTGATCAGATGGCCAGCGCGCATGTGCACCTCGGAAACCCGATGACCAGCTGTCTGGCGTGCATGTGCACCTTGGAAACCCAATGACCAGCTGTCTGGCGTGCATGTGCACCTCGGAAACCCGATGACCAGCTGTCTGGCGTGCATGTGCGCCTCGGAAAACTGCCAACCAGTTGGCTGGCACGCATGTGCACCTCGGAAACCCGATGACCAGCTGGCCGGTATCCATGTGCGCCTCAGAAAACTGTCGACCAGCTGGCTGGCGTGCATGTGCACCTTGGAAAACTGCTGATCAGATGGCCAGCGCGCATGTGCACCTTGGAAACCCAATGACCAGCTGTCTGGCGTGCATGTGCACCTCGGAAACCCGATGACCAGCTGTCTGGCGTGCATGTGCGCCTCGGAAAACTGCCAACCAGTTGGCTGGCACGCATGTGCACCTCGGAAACCCGATGACCAGCTGGCCGGTATCCATGTGCGCCTCAGAAAACTGTCGACCAGCTGGCTGGCGTGCATGTGCACCTTGGAAAACTGCTGATCAGATGGCCAGCACGCATGTGCACCTTGGAAACCCAATGACCAGCTGGCTGGCGTGCATGTGCACCTTGGAAACCCAATGACCAGCTGGCTGGCGTGCATGTGCACCTTGGAAACCCAATGACCAGCTGGCCGGTATCCATGTGCGCCTCGGAAAACTGCCGACCAGCTGGCTGGCGTGCATGTGCACTCAGAAAACTGCTGATCAGATGGCCAGCGCTCATGTGCACCTCGGAAACCCAATGACCAGCTGGCCGGTGTCCATGTGCACCTTGGAAAACTGCCAACCAGCTGGCTGGCGCGCATGTGCACCTCGGAAATCCGATGACCAGCTGGCTGGCGTGCATGTGCACCTCGGAAACCCGATGACCAGCTGGCTGGCGCGCATGTGCACCTCGGAAATCCGATGACCAGCTGGCTGGCGTGCATGTGCGCCTCGGAAAACTGCTGAGCGGATGGCTGGCGTGCATGTGCACCTCGGAAACCCGATGACCAGCTGGCCGGTATGCATGTGTGCCTTGTAAATCTGATGACCAGCTGGCTGGCGTGCATGTGCGCCTCGGAAAACTGTCGACCAGCTGGCCAGTATCCATGTGCGCCTCGGAAAACTGCCGACCAGCTGGCTGGCGTGCATGTGCACTCAGAAAACTGCTGATCAGATGGCCAGCGCGCATGTGCACCTCGGAAACCCAATGACCAGCTGGCTGGCGTGCATGTGCGTCTTGGAAAACTGATGTTCAGCTGGCTGAGGTGGGGTGACGGCACGCATGCCCACAGAGAAGGGTCTGCGTGTCACCTCTGTCACACATTCCATGGGTTCGCCATCACAGTATTAGTGGGAAAAAAAGGCAAAGAAACATGCATATGGATTTCGGTTCAAACCTTTGCTTACAAAAAGCATTTGCAAACCCGTGAGGCGCTGGAGACAGAAAAACAGAAACAACTTTCAATCAGCTTGGTAGATTTGCACCTTTTCTGGTTCCATAAATGACCTTCAGCTGGTATAGAGATCTTGGTTGATCCTGGTAGGTAAAAAAAACCCCAAAAACTATTGCCTCTCCAAACCAGAAAACAAAACAAAATTCTGCTTTTCCGCCACCTCTTTATGATCCAGCGATAGACATTTTTTTTTTACTGTTCCTTATAAAATATACATAGCTTTTTATTGAATTGCCCGCTGTCGAAATCTGCAAGAATTTTATTGCTTTTTACTATCCTGGAGAGGAATGAAAACAGCGCTTTCCGTGTAATTTTGTAAGAAACCAAGACAGTAAATCTAATTTGGCCAACATAGGTTCAGTGATGAAAAATCATACACTGAACTGGAAATTAGTGATCTCGGTGACAAGGAGTTTGGGAATAGAGCGTATAGGACACCGGGCATCTCTGCTTTGGGTATGCTCCCACCTGGGGGGATTAAAATCGGAAGCAGCTGCTTCTCAGATAGACTTAAGCAATGGATGGTGGTGACGTAATGGATCAAAGATGGAAAGCTTGCCTTGACTCTGTGGCAGGTCGTGGCTGTCCCAAGGGTGCTTTTTCAGGAGGCAACTGGACTGTCTCTGTTTTTCCTTGAAGACATTTCACTTCTCATCTGAGGAGCTTCTTCAGTTCTACCTGAAGAAGCTTCTTGGATGAGAAGCGAAACGTTTTTGAGGAAAAACCAAGGAAGTCCAGTTGCCTCTTGAAAAGGCACCTTTGGGCCGAAACTTGGCTTGCTTACAGAAAGTCACACATTCAGTCTGCTGTGGGTCCCTGTCACTCAAAATATGCGTCACAACCGCCAATGTGCGATACCCGCTGGCATGCGATTTATTGAGTTTTTCAACCCCCGGTAGGCCAACCATGGATAAATCCAAGAAAAGAAAAGTTTCAGAAGAAAACAGAACGTTTAATTCAACTACAGATGCTAGTTTTGTGGCCGCTTAAGAAATAGCCAGGCACGGGAAGAGTTTTGTGGCTCCCGGTGTTTTCTTTTCTGTGGGGAAACGGGTCCAAATGGCTCTTTGAGTGTTGAAGGTTGCAGGCCCCTGGTCTATACCCACAACAGCATATTGATAACTGTCGATGCAGAAAGTTGTAAAATATTATATAATGTTGTTATTTATGTTCTGTATTTTACCGTTTGGCGTATGTGTATCTTCCTTTTTCTTTCTTTTTTCTCTTTTTCTTTTTTCTTTTTTTGTATTTTTCTATTGTGTTTTTGGTTTTAAAAACGTAAAATATTCAATAAAAACTATTTAGGAAAAAAAAAAAACCCACAAGCATGTTCATCGTATGTCCAAAGCAGGGGTGGATTGCTCCCGGTTCTATCCGGTTCTTGCGAACCGGTAGTAAAAGCAGTGGAAGGCTCCGCCCACCCGCCCGGATGTCATAATGGATGATCTGCACATGTGCAGAAGCTTCTGTGCATGTGCAGAGGTGCACGTGTGCGCTCCCATTGCGAACCGGTAGTAAAGGTAAGTAGACCTTTCTGGTCCAAAGGCAAGTGATGTGAGCTCAACAGCAATGCTCAGGTATTTTCCAGTCGTCCTCCTGCATTTCTCAATTCCAGGGCATCAAAGAAAGTCATTTAGATAATGATAGCCTAAGAATTCAGCCACCCGTAGTTTTCTTTCCTCCTCCTTTATTATTATGTTTAACTCCCCAAATCCTCTCTCAGCCACTCCCCCCCAGCTTTTGTTCTCCTCTCTCTTTTGGAGCAGAAGAAGAAAAATAGATCACAATTTCTATTTTGTGTTCTGCTAGCTGAAACAACGACGGAAGACTTTTGTTCAAAAACATATGCGCAGCCGTTTTCCCCTTTCTTTACATCTGATGCCACAAAAATCTGGGAAAAATCATTTTCCCCAGATTGACTTTCTTTTTTTCTCTCCAATGCAATCTTTTGGCCAAAGCATGGAGGTGACATATTTTCGTTTGATTATTATATTCCATCTTTTCCTCTTGCCCCAAAATCAATGGCTGGACATTTAAAAATCCCTCTCATTGGCTGTTTCCCCAATAATGCATTTATAGCAAAACAGCCAGTTTTTGTTTTGGTACTATGTCTCTCTCCTGCACTCGTCTTCCTCCTCCTCCTTCTCTCTCTCTCTCTCTCTTTTATTGATTTCAATAAAAAAAGAGGGTAATTTGAAGATGGAACATAGGGGGGTCGTGCTCAAAGGACGTGCGTTTTGCACAATGGATTCAGGGAAGTTTTAGAGATGGTGGACAAAAGGGCAAACACAGGATGTTTAGGTAGAGAAAAAAGAAAAAAAGAAACACAGAAGAAGAAGCAGTGCGGGCTCATTTTTCCAAAGCATTTTTATTTTGAGAGGTCAGCCCATAAAGGATATTAAGCCAATGTGTGTTTTTTCTATGTTGCAACGGCTGAGTTTTATTTTTTATTTTATTTCCGCTACCGGTTTTCCGAACTGCTCAAAATTTCCACTGCCGGTTCTCCAGAACCTGTCAGAGCCTGCTGGATTTCACCCCTGGCTTGGAGGTCTTCTAGTCCAACCCCTTGCTCAGCTGGCGACCCCATGCCATCCCAGACAAATCGTTGTCTAATATGTTCTTGAAAACTTCCAGTGTTGGGGGTACTCACAACTTCTTCTTCCACTGATTAATTGTTTTAACTGTTGCTTCTCTCCTTGCTTAGTTTCCACCCGTTGCTTCTTGTCCTGCCTTCAGGTGCTTTGGAGAATAGCTTGACTCCCTCTTCTTTGGGGCAGCCCCTGAGATATTGGAAGACTGCTATCATGTCTCCCCTGGTCCTTCTTCTCATTAAATTAGACATACTCAGTTCCTGCAACCGTTCTTTATATGTTTTAGCCTCCAGTCCCCTAATCATCTTCGTTGCTCTTCTCTGCACTCTTTCTAGAGTCTCCACATCTTTTTTTTTTTTATATTGTGGCGACCAAAACTGGATGCAATATTCCAAGTGTGATCTTACCAAGTCTGTCCTTCTAAAAAGAAATAATAATTAAAAAACCACGCACAAAGAGATTGCACATCGTTTCAAAAAGACCTTTGCTTAGAAAGAGCTATTCTTTGTCCAGTCTCTCTCGGTATGTGGCTTATAAGACATCAGAGACAAATCCTGAGCTCCTTAAACTATTTGGCTATTAGGAAATATTAGCCTAAGCAGTTTTGAGTAATGGCTTGAGAAAGTATTCTCTGGACTTTAGTTACCCCGAGTCTAGCATTAGTAACTGAACTCCAATCCACCAACTGATAAAAAGCAAAGCAGTCTTGTATTAAAATAGTATTTATTAAATTTCCAAAGATTAAAATACACAGTACAAAAAGAAACATAATACACACAAAAAAAAAAAGCAAGAAGAAAAAAACACACACACACACAACAAAAGATATAAACAACCAAAAATAAACATCAAAATTTCAATACTAATAACAACTTTTCTGCATCGGTATCTCTAACCTATTTAGCTTCTTTACACAAATTCTACTTCTAAATATCTTAAACTTACATCTTTATCTAAATTATCTTGATTTCTATATATACAATTCGATCTCATAACAAAAACATCCCTTAAATTTTTTGTTGACTCTCCAGCCAGGAATACCATTTATTCCATATTAAATAGTACTCGGTGTCCTCCCTCTCCTTCATTTCCATAGATAATCTGTCCATCTCTGCACGTTCGTATATTTTTTTTATTATGATTTGATCTGGAGGGGTGTCTGGTTGTTTCCAATTTTGTGCTATCACAATTCTACTTGCCGTTAGTATGTGTAATATGATATATTATATACTTTTCTGCATTTTCCCTTCCAGAATACCCAGGAGAAACTTTCTCCTTAGAAAGCTCCTTAGAGCTTTCTTTCTATCTTCTGCCCTGTTATTTCATCCAGCCATTTTTTAATCTTGCCCCCAAATTTCCTAATCTTAGGACAGGTCCACCACATGTGGTAGAATGTCCCTTGTTTGTGTCCACACCACCTCCAACAATTCGGAGACCTATTCAAGAACATCCTGGCCAATCTCGCAGGTGGCAAATGCCATCGGTAGAACATTTTATAAAGATTTTCTTTATAAGCAGCTGACATCGTTAGTTCGTAATTTCTCTCCCATAATCTATCCCATTGATCCAAATGAATATTATGTCCAAAGCAAAGCAGCCTTAAAACACAGCGCTGGGTTTGAATGCAACTTCCCTCCGGGCTGTATAAAGAAATTGCCCAAATTCAAAAAAATGGGATTAGGAAGCTGGTTACCAGGGCCTGATTTTAAGCGGGCGGGGGGGGGGGAATCCTGTTACTGAACCAGTAAAGCATATCTCACTGCAACATTTTTTGTTGTGGTGGATTTTTATATGTAGCTAATGAAGCAGAGACAGCATCAAAAGTGAAAGCTTATGAAAGAATTATTATTTTTTTTTTAAAAAAAAACCGCATCCAGTTTTGGTCACCACGATTTTAAAAAGATGTTGAGACTCTAGAAAGAGTGCAGAGAAGAGCAACCAGGATGATTAGGGGACTGGAGACTAAAACATATGAAGAACGGTTGCAGGAACTGGGCATGGCTAGTTTGATGAAAAGAAGGACTTGGGGAGACATGATAGCAGGGTTCCAATATCTCAGAGGCTGCCCCAAAGAAGAGGAAGTCAAGCTATTCTCCAAAGCACCTGAGGGCAGGACAAGAAGCAATGGGTGGAAGCTAATCAAGGAGAGAAGCAACTGAGAACTAAGGAGAAATTTCCTGACAGTTAGAACAATTAGCAAGTGGAACAACTTGCCACCAGAAGCTGTGAATGCTCCAACACTGGAAGTTTTTAAGAAGCGATTTATGTACACTGAGAGCATATGCACCAAGACAAATTCCTTGTGTGTCCAATCACACTTGGCCAATTAAAAGTTCTATTCTATTCTATTCTATTCTATTCTATTCTATTCTATTCTATTCTATTCTATTCTATTCTATTCTATTCTATTCTATTCTATTCTACTCTACTCTACTCTACTCTACTCTACTCTAGTCTACTCTACTCTACTCTACTCTATTCTATTTCTTTTAAACCACAGACTCACTGTACATTCGGAAAAGCGCAAGGAGGGACATAATAAACTTTCCTTCTGCACACACACACACAAACACACACATATACACAAACTTCTTGGCTGCCCGTGGTTTGGCATGTGGTGGAGAAAGAGGGAGAGGGAAAAAAAAAAACACCCCATAGCTCTGCTATTCTTTTTCTTTTTAAATGAGCGCTTAAACCAAGCCGGGATCAAGCCGGAGTTCACCTTATCAGCTCTTGTACTTCACCTGGGGGCCGAGTTATTGATAACTCTGTCATCCTTCCTAATATTGGCGGGCTAATAGCACTTGCTGATTAACCCACTCCCGAGCTATTAACTGCGTTCCTGATCCCTTCTCGAAAGGAAGGACAAAGGCTGCCTTCAGTGAGCCCAAGCCAAAATTGTTAGCTGGCATTTGGAGGGCTGAAAGACAGAACTGTTACACTTACAGGATGCTCCGAAGCTGGGGGGAGAACCGAAATGTCAAAGGTTACCTGGCGGTGTTATCTGAAAACGGGCCGGCGACCGAGCCCCCCTCTCAGCGATGACAGAAGTTTGCACAGAAATTACAGAAAATTGCCTGTTTTGTCAACATTTTCTCTCTCTTTCTCTTTCTCTCTCTCTCTCTCTCTCTCTCGAGGTTTAAGGGAAGGGAAAGCATCCCATTTCAGGGAGTTAAAGAGCCTCCGTCCTCCAGGAATCAGGGGACAACAGGCAGTCTATTATTTCAACTAGGTTTTTTTTAAAAAAAGAAGTGATATTTTATATCATTGCTTTGAGCGATTGTTAAGTGACTGGAGAGCAGCTATGGCATTCGAGGTAATCCCAGGAAGATTTCCAGTTCTGAGCAAAACATCGTCCCGCTGCTGATCTGTCAAAGGAATCAAATTGTTTTTCTGATTCTCTTCCTCTGTTGGGATAAAAAAAAAAAAAATCAACCATCGTTTCTGTCCCAGCTTGGAGATGGAGAAGGCATGGAACAAATCATGGAGGCCAACCAGCTCCTAAAGAGGAAGAACGTCAAAGGACTTTGATCAGGCCATGTCTGAGAGCAGAAACAGGGATGACCCTGGATTCATTGTGCAATTGTCTAGGTTGCGTTGTGATAAGAGC
This sequence comes from Pantherophis vulpinus, assembly GCA_037215915.1. Classification (NCBI taxonomy): domain Eukaryota; kingdom Metazoa; phylum Chordata; class Lepidosauria; order Squamata; family Colubridae; genus Pantherophis; species Pantherophis vulpinus. Next base: position 867,984 of record JAXLNS010000017.1, on the reverse strand, counting down.
AGGGGTGGGCTGCTGGGAATTCACAGGGGTTCGGGAGAACCCCTAGCTAAGATTCTGTGCAAACCCCCAAATCCCACTCCTGGCTGGCCTCGCCCACCCCACCCCTCCCAGGAATCCCCATGCAGCCCGTTTTGGATGCAGGTAAGTGTAGGGCGTGCACGGAGGCTCAGAGAGGGTGAAAAATGGGCCTACCGGAAGTTCGGGAAGGCCGGAAACAGGCCCATTTCTGGCCTCCAGAGGGCCTCCGGAGCCTGGGGAGGCCATTTTTACCCTCCTGGAGGCTCGAAAAAAGCCTCCGGAGCCTGGGGAGAGCAAAAACGCCCCGCCGCCATGGTGCAGGAGGCCGACTAAACCACGCCCACCCTGGCCATGCCCACCCAGCAACTGGAACTTTCTGTCAGTGAGAACAATCAACCCATGGAACAGAAGTTGCCTTGGGAAGTTGTGGGAGCTTCATCACTTGAGACTTTCAAGAAAAGATTGGACTGCCATTTGTCAGAAATGGGGTAGGGTCTCCTGCTTGAGTGGAGGGGTGGGGGGTTGGATTAGATGACCTATAAGGTCCCTTCCAACTCTGTTAAACTGTTAAAGCTTGAAGCTGCAGGAAAATGGGACAGAGCATTCTTCCCCACCTCCCACCACAAAGAGAGACTGCAAGCTAAGCTTATAAGAGGAGCTGATTATCATGAGTCACTTAGAACAGTGGTGATTTGTGCCTGATGGGATGTCACTCCCCCATGTTCAGAAATGTAATACGGCCATCCACGTGATTGATGGCTTGAAGCTGTTGACAAGGTAGCTCACCTTACAACCTCTACAAGAACAGAACCGGGCACAACCAACGTTTTTTTCCTCTCCTTCTCCTCCATCAGAGCCATGTATTCAAGTTCAGAGGCACCCTCAAATGGTGGCTCAAAACAGAACCACAAAAGAACAACAACAAAACCATAGGATTTTCCCGTGTATTTTCCCAGGAAACGTAGATAAAGCAATCTCGACAAGTCAGGGCTCTCCTAAGCGTACCGATGCCCTACGAATCTATTGGCTGTGTCTATTTTACTCTCCAAATTCATGGGCACCTAACCTTAACCCTAAGGGGATTTTTCCCCCACCAATGGAATTTGCCCATGTATTTTCCCAGGAAACCTAGATAAGGCAGCCTAGAAAAATCAGGGCCCTCCTAAGTGTACTGACACTCTACGAATCTATTGGCCATGTCCACAAGTGGGATTCATATAAATTACCTACCTAATTTACTTCTGTGCATGTGTCCGGCTTCCCGTGCATGTGCTTTGCTCTTGTGTGCACCTCCACGCATGCACCCAGCCTCAAAATCGTGCCTAAATAGGACAATATAGAGCCAGGACAGGCCCACCCATGATTTCTCCTACCGATTCGCCCGAACCGGTCTGAACCGGCTGAATACCACCTCTGGCTGTATCTATTTTACTCTCCAGTCCTTTCATCTCAACAAATCTTGTTGAAGAAAACTCCAAAAAGGAACTGTCCTTTCACTTCTAAACAGCTGACCCAAAGCCCGGGAAAGGCCCTTTTAAGTGATCCGTAATTTGTTCAGCATGCGAGAAAGGTTCCAGAATGTTCTTCGAGTCATCCATCAGCTAAAGAAGTGACTTTGTTCAAGCGGTGAATCCAGTGGGGAAATGTAAAATTTGTTACTACCGGTTCTGTGGGCGTGGCTTGGTGGTGGTGGTGGGGTGATGTGACTGTGTGGGCACGGCCAACTTTTTTTTTTTTTTTTACCTTTTTAAAGCAATTTTTTTACAACCTATTATAGGTTGTAAAAAAATGCTTTTCAAAGGAAAAAAAGAGGCTCTGGCGATTGCAGCTGTGGTGCACGATCTTTACATTCAACATCAAAGGCGCAAGGAACGCCGTTACCTTCCCACAAAAAGTGGTCCCTATTTTTCTATTTGCATTTTTTAGGTGCTTTTGAACTGCTAGGTTGGCAGAAGCTGGGACAAGTAATGGGAGCTCACCCCGTTACGTGGCGCTAGGGATTCGAACTGCCGAACTGCCGACCTTTCGATCGACAAGCTCAGCGTCTTAGCCACTGAGCCAGCATGTCCTGTTGTGTGATAAGATGCTTCCCCAAATTTGTTTCCGTTGGGTCCTGGCTGTCGTGTAAGGTAGATCCTGAGGGAATCTCCACCATTTCTGGTGCCATTCCTCGCGGACAGTTCTTTGGGTGGTTCTGGGTTATGTACAAGTTGAACCCCGCCACAATCGAGGAGATCTGCTCTCCATAAATGCAGAAACTGGTTCCTCGCACACAAACCCACCTCCGACACCCTACACAATCTCCGTTTTTGCATTTCAAATCCCTTTCCCAGCCTCTAGCAAGCTTGCTGAGGTGAGTTCTTATAATAGGAAAGAGGTCTTATCCGTTTTCAAGGAACGTTTATTTTTTCTTTCTTTCTTTCTGGGAAGTTTCTTTCTCACCTCCTTAAATTTTACAGCCTTTGGCATTCAGCAGGCTACGGGGAGCTGGAGAGGTTCAAATGGGACCATAAATTCCATGTCCTCTTGATCTAAATCACGGGAGTGCCCCCCCCTCATTGCCCCCCCAGATCTTAACCTTAAATGATCAATACAAGAACCGAGGTTATTGGTTCATTGTTTCGGTTTGGCCTCATTCCTCCACTCCACGTTTACGATGCCATAACGTTGGGTTTTGGCAGGAAAATAAAAGTTTCCCCCCTGTCCGCCATCTAAAATATTGCAGGCAACGAAGAGACTCTTCCAATAAAAATCCCCAACTCACTCATTGGCCAAGGAGCACCTTGTGGGCAGTTGTGCATTTTAGCCTTGGGATGGGGAATATAATCTATAAACAAGAAACCAGGTTTATGAACTGGGACAATCTGGAAGAGTATTCTTCCTCTTTAGGGTTTGCAAAACTGGCCTTGTGAATCCGTGTGCAAAATGTCCTGTGGAATAAATGCATTTTCTAGCACACTATGTGACGAAACAGAGAGCCAGTTTGGGGTAGTGGTTAAGGCATCAGGCTAGAAACTAGGAGATTGGGAGTTCTAGTCCTGCCTTAAGCATGAAAGCCACCTGGGTGACTTTGGGCCAATCGCTAGGAGATGGTGAGATCTAGTCCAGCCTTAGGGGTGAAAACTGGCTGGATGAATTTGGGTCAATCACCCGGAGATGATAAGTTCTAGGCCCACCTCAGGCATGAAAGCCAGATAGGTAAGTTCGGGCCAATCACCAGGAGACGGTGAGTTCTAATCCTGCTATAGGAACGAAAGCCAGCTGGCGGACTCCAGGCCAGTCATTTTCACTCAGCCCTAGGAGGAAGGCAATGGCAAACCACTTCTGAAAAACCATGCCAAGAAAACTTCAGGAACTAATTCAGGGCATCCCCAGGAATTTTGAAGGAGCCCACTGAAAGCTGGGTATTTGGGACAATGCCCATGTCTTTGTGTCAGGTCTGTCTATCTGTTTCTTGTTCTGTCTGGGAAACGATGGCGAAATACTCCAAAACGACTATTTAGCGGGGAAATATGCCTTTGAAGAAAACAAAAAAGTAAAGCATGTTTCTGAAAATGCCGTACAGAAAGACGTCCGGTTTAAAAAAAAAAAAAAAAGAGAGACGAGTTGACACCAGGGAGTCTTTTTGCGAGACTCTGCCTTGCAACCGATTCCGTATAAATCGATGACACCAAGCAAAACCTCGGTTTTAAAAACAAGTCCTTGAAAATCGGTGCTAAAAAAAGACGCCAGGAAACAGAACGTCCCCCCCCCCAAAAAAAACAGCTAATAAAATCAATGGGATCCATGATGCTCTCTGGGTTGGTTGGGTTTTCTTGCAGACGTTTTCATTACCCAACTAGGTAACATCATCAGGCTAAAAAGGAGTGGGGTTTGGGGAGTGGAGGAAGGAGAAGAGGAGAAGGAAGAGGAGGACTGTGGGGTCCTTGGTGCTCTCTGAGCTTCCTTGTTTTCTTGCAGTGGTTTCATTACCCAACTAGGTAACATCATCAGTGCTAGCAACTCCTCAATTTTCCTCTCCTTCCCCCCCCCCAAACCCAACACCCTTCTAGCACCGATGATGTTACTTAGCTGGGTCACAAAACGTCTACAAGCAAACACCCAAGCTCAAAGAGCACCAAGGGCCCCTCATTTCGACACCCAAACTACAAATAATTCTCCTTTATTAAAACCAACGTGCCTTTTTAAAAGGATTGCTAAGCCCTCTAAAAAAAAAAAAAAAACCAACGTATCAGAATACCGATTAGCCCACATGGATGGCATGAAGAGCCTCTATATTTGGGTAGATGTGAGTACCCCCAATTTCAGCACAGATTGCCAAGGCCATAAATGATAAATCTGGAGCCGGGATGCGAAGATTAGAGACAGATGAAAGTTATTAATTAAATCCTCCCAACATGGGGAAAAAAGGGTCTGGGGGCAAATTCCTGCATCCCAGCCAGGCTGCGGAAGGTGCATTTTTTCCCATGCTCTTTAATCTTTGTTTTTTACCCCCTACCTGTTCCTCTCCCCCTCCGATGGCATTTCCGAGGGGTTAACCCCCCAATAAGCTTCTGTTTAATAACTTCACACATCCGAGGAAGGACTTTGGAGTAGAGCGGCTGGGCGGGCTGCCTCAACGCTGGGCTAAAAGATAAGTTCCTGATGTTGCAAGGTGTTGTTGCTTTCATTCGGCAAATCAGTCCCACATTTCTCAAGAGAAGAGGACAAATTGCATTAGTAACGCCCCGCCGTTGGCTGCGGCGGGCTTAACTGATGGCCATGAGTTGCGTGCATTTTCCTTCTTCTTTTAAATAAGCAGGGACAACGATGACTTTTGCCAGAGGAAAGATGCTGGGAAAAAAAATCTCTTAGCTAATGAGCGTTGTTTTGTTGTTGTGGATTTTTAACCTCCTGGGATGGTCTTCGCACCTGCCCCAGTTTTTATTTTCAGAGAGAAGCAGGAAACAGCAAGTGAGGCAGGCATGGAGTTATGGGTGCAGAGGAGGAAGAGGAGGAGGAGGAAGAGGAAGAGGAGAAGGAGAAGGAAAGAACGAGGAAGGAGGGGGAGGGGAGGAGGAGGAGGAAAGAATAAGGAAGGAGGAGAAGGAAAAGGAGAAAGAGAAGGAGAAGGAAAGAATGAGGAAGGAGAAGGAGGGAAGAGAAGGAGAAGGAAAGACTAAGGAAGGAGGAGGAGGAGAAGGAGAAGGAGAAGGAAAAGGAAAGGAAAGAATGAAGGAGGAGGAGGGAGGAGGAGGAAGAAAGAATGAGAAAGGAGGAGGAGGAAAGAATGAGGAAAGAATGAGGAAGGAAGAAGAGAAAGGGAGAGAATGAAGAAGAAGGTCGAAGGAGGAGGAGAAAGGAAGGAGGAGGAGGAGGAGAAGGAAAAGGAGAAAGAGAAGGAAAGAATGAGAGAGGAGGAGGAGGAAAGAATGAGAATGGAGGAGGAGAAAGAGAAGGAGAAAGAGAAGGAGAGTATGAAGAAGGAGAAGGAGGAAGGAGGAGGAGAAGGAAAAGGTGAAAGAGAAGGAGAAGGAAAGAATGAGGGAGGGGAATGAGGGAGGAGGAGGAGGAAAGAATGAGAACGGAGGAGGAGAAAGAGAAGGAGAAAGAGAAGGAGAGAATGAAGGAGAAGGACGAAGGAGGAGGAGAAAGAAAGAAGGAGGAAGGAGGAGGAGGAGAAGGAAAAGAAGAAAGAGAAGGAGGAGGAAAGAACGAGGGAGAAGAATGAGGGAGGAGGAGGAGGAAGAAAGAAGGAGAAAGGAGGAGGAGAAAGAAGGAGAAAGAGAAGGAGAGGATGAAGAAGGGGAAGGAAGAAGGAGGAGGAGAAAGAAAGAATGAGGAAGGAGGAGGAGGAGATGGAAAAGGAGAAAGAAGGAGAGAATGGGAAAGGAGGAGGAGGAGGATTAGAGGAAGATTACAGCCTGGTTTTGGATTTCTCATGCCTTGCTCTTTCAGCCCCATTCCAAGTCCCCACTTCTCCTTAGTGCTCACCATGTTGCAGATCTGGCAAGAGGCACGGTGCGCGACTAAGGGAGCTGACTCAAATATTATCATAAGTCGGATGAGGGTTTAACTCTATTATCCAGAGCTTTGCTTTTCTGGGGGGGTCAAAAGTACAGCAGGACTTGGAGAAACGCAAGGGCTGTTTTGAAACCAAATAATTACTCATCTTACATGAATGTCCGACACAGCATCCCACCAGCCCCGGAAGGTAGCTAGCTCTTCAGAGCAGCTGAACCCAGATAACCATTCAGGCTCCCCCCTCCCCAAACCTTACTGCCCTCCAGCTATGCTGGACTACAACTCCCACCATCCTGCCACGTTGACCTTGAATATTTCATGTCTCTGCTTCCCCTTCTTTTAATTGCGAGGCTTCTGACACGAATAAACATACACAAAAATGTGTCCCACCTTCATTCACCAATCCACCTGTCCCATCTTTGTGTCTCTCCCACCTCCCCAACCTGAAATTAAACCATGGGGAAGAAATCATGTTTTCGGAACCTACAACTCGACTCTCCGAAAGCTCTTGGCTGCATCCTCAAAACAGAATTTTTTTTTCAACACCGGAAGTTTTTAAGAAGAGGTTGGATAACCATTTGTCGGAAGTGATGTAGGGTTTCCTGCCTAAGTAGGGGGTTAGACTAGAAGACCTCCAAAGTCCCTTCCAACTTTGTTATTCTATTCTACTAGCTGGACGCCCGTGCTCTGCTACGAAACTATGAGCTCGGGCTTGATCAATTGACACTTGCAGCCTGAAACGTAATGTAGAACGTGTAACTCCGTAGCATCAGAATGTGTTAATATAATGCAACTGGCAGTTGGAACAGAGGGGGAAGGAGAGTAGAATGTCCAGCCCACAGCATCCATTGGTATTTATCTGGCTAGCATCCTTTCAGTGTGTGAGAGAGTTAAGGGGTGTTTAGAAACTCAAACAGTATTTGCTGTGTGAGCAAGAAGGAGACAGGAAGGAGGCTGGGCGTGGCTTAGCTCAACAGTTCTGTAGTAAAGCTGCTTGCTGCTGTGAAAGTAAAACTGAAAGTGAAACTCCTCTCCTCTGCTTGTGTTTTGCATTTGGAACAGATTTCTTTTTGAGGTGGGGAGGGGGAGCAGAACTCCTTAGCATCAGAGCGTGTTAATAATAATATAGGAAATACTAATGCTCTGATGGTCATTTCAAAAAATCCTTTCTTAGCGAGCACCTAGAAGCCAAGAGGAACATAGGTGGCAAATTTCAAGTTTCAACCACAGTTAACTTTAGCACGCCCTTTAAGGAAAATTTGATAGGAACTTACCTGTTTCTGTAGATATTTCGGGACTTCAAATCCCATCGGTCTGAGCCTTGGGCAAGGCGCAAATCCCTGAAGAAGGTTAGATTGCTCGTTTGCAGTTGTGAGAAGAACAGGTCCATCTATCAAAAAAAGTGAATCAAAAAGTAAAAAGAAAAAAAAAGAATATGGAAAGACAGAAAAATTCTATATTGTTGTCTATCACGGTCACCAAGGCTGAAGCTCAAGTTAATAGAGATATTTTTCCCTCGTCACAAGGGGGCAGCCTTGTATGTCTCTTAGTCTTCTCTGCAAATTTTCCCATCATTTAGTTAAGTTTGGATGATGTTAGTAACTAACCATCTTACCATATTTTTTTTTTTTTACATAGGTAGCTTTTTTCTGTCCAAACCATCCAGATTACAATCCCTTGGAGTCGTTCTATGGGCTAACATCAGATACTCGGATAAATTAATAGCTACCATTCTCCCTCGGCTCAACGGTCACCCTAAAATAGAATCAAACTCATGTGAAGTATTAGTACCTCTTGATAAAGCCTTAAGTAAGGCCACATCTTGGAATACTGCATCCGGTTTTGGTTACCACATTACAAGAAAAGAGATCGAGATTTGGAAAAAGTGCAAAGAAAAAAAGAGTCACTAAGACGATCAAAGGGCTGGAGACAAAAACATAGGAAGAACGGTTGCAGGATTTGAGTTTGGCTAGTCTAGAGAAAAGAAGGACTGGGGGGGACGGACGACATGATAGCAGTCTTCCAGCATTTGGGGGTTAACCTATTCCCCAAAGCACCAGAAGACAAGACAAGAAACAATGGATGGAAAACAGGGGCGAAATCCAGCAGGTTCGGGAGAACCGGTAGCGGAAATTTTGAGCAGTTCGGAGCACCGGCAAATGCCACCTCTGGCTGGCCCCGGAGTGGGGTGGGAATGGAGATTTTGCAATATCCTTCCCCCAGGAGTGGGGTAGGAATGGGGACTTTGCAGTATCCTTCCCCAAGAGTGGGGTGGGAATGGGGATTTTGCATTATCCTTCCCCTGCCACGCCCACCAAGCCATGCCCACAGAGCCGGTAGTAAAATAAAAATTTGAATTTCACCACTGATGGAAACTAACCGAGGAGAGAAGCAACCTGGAATTAAGGAGAAAACGTCCCGACAGTGAGGACAATTCACCAGCGGAACTGCTTGCCACCAGAAGTTGTGGGCGCTCCATCACTGGAGGTTTTTAAGAAGAGATCGGACAGCCGTTTGTCTGGAATGGTAGAGGCTTGAGCAGGGGGTTGGAGTAGAACAGTGGTCTGGCATGAAGTGTGTGTGTGGTGAGCGGTAGTCGTGCCACTCCATTAGTGCGAGGGTTCAGTTAACCTCTGCTCACACACAAAGTTCCATTCGTGCAAGTGGAAAGCTGGGTGGGTGGGTAGAAGATTGTAGACTGAACAGAGATGCCGAAGAGGTCTCTATCCCCCGCCCCCAAAGTTTATTTTAATAAAGACGAACCTTTGAAAAATGTCCAAGGTTTGGCTATCAAAATCTGATTATCTTTGTACAGTAGTTACAAGTGTGTTACGTTGTAAGTTCAAGACTTGCTGGAGTCTGGGTCGATGTCCAACAGCCCCTTTCATTCTAAACCTATTAGGTCAATTGGCTGCATAACAGTTTCCTAAAGATATCGCGGAGCATTTTTAAAGGCAACATGCTCTTAATACATTGATATCAGGCCTGATTTGTTGCAGATTGCGCAGAAAAGTCAAATATCTAAGGGTGCATCGTGGCCTCTGTGTCTAAAGCTGGACTTCCGTGCGTGGCTCTCCTGTGTCTGAAAACTTTACTCCAAGTTCCACAGTCTGCGAGCCAGCTCAAGGGAGCTTAGCTGAAATTTGAACCAGGTGCTTCCCGAGGCCTTACAAACCCCACCGGCCTTCCTTTTGTCTGTTTGGAGAGCTTAGGAATCTTGGATGAACAGAAAAGATTTCAGAAATCTTTGAAGAATCTTTGCATCAGCCTTGGGAGATGGTCGGCATCCAAGCGATGTCCTGCCAGAAAAGCAGATTAGAAATGCTGGGGGAATTGATTCAAGTCGGCATTGCTGTGGAAGGAATCATTCTTTGGATGGGGCAAAGTAATCAGGGAAATGAAAAAAAAATATTTCAAGGTAGAGCTTAAGGAAAACTATTTCAGCCTAAGGCAGCTATCACTGATGTTCGTGGTTGCAATCCATGCAACCCACCATAAGTATGATTATTGCTTCTCCTCCTCCTCCTCCTCCTCCTCCTCCTCCTCCTCCTCCTCCTCCTCCTCCTCCTCCTCCTCCTCCTCCTCCTCCTCCTCCTCCTCCTCCTCCTTCTCCTTCTCCTCTTTCTCTATCCTCTTCTTGTTCTTCTTGTTCTTGTTGTTCTTCTCCTTCTCTATCATCTTCTTCACCTTCTCCTCCTCCTCCTCTTCTATCTTCATCATCTCCTTCTCTTTCTCCTCCTTCTCTATATCATCTCCTCCTTCTCTATCATCATCTTCTTTTTCTCCTCTTCCTCCTCCTCTTCCTCTATCATCTTCTTGTTGTTCTTGTTCTCCTCCTTCTCCTCCTCCTCTTCTTCTATCATCATCTTCTTCTTTATCTTCTCCTCCTCCTCTATCTTCATCATCTTCTCCTCCTCCTCTATCATCTTCTTCACCTTCTTCTCCTTCTCCTCCTCTTCTATCATCATCATCATCTCCTTCTCTATCTCCTCCTTCTCCTTCTCCTTCTCCACCATCATCATCTCCTTCTCCTCTATCATCTTCTCCTTCTCCTTCTCCTTCTTCCTTCTCCTCCTCTTTCTCCTCCTCCTCTTCTACTATTTGCAATATATTTTACAGTTCTTCTCCTTCTTCCTCCTCCTCCTCTTTTTCTTCTTCTCCTCCTCCTCCAACTACTACTATTTGCAACATTTTATATTTTATGGAAGTCCTCCTTCTCCTTCTCCTTCTTCTCTCCCCCCTCCTCCTTCTCCGTGCCTCCCCAGATTTAAGTTTTGATATCCCATGGATGAAAGAATACATAAAAGTCAATAAGGTATTCCTAAAAAAACCCAAATGAAACATTTGTTACTCAGCTTTTCTGGTCAAATCTAACTTTTACAGTTTGAAATCCCTTCCCTCCATGAGTTTATGTTGGCCTTCTCCTTCTTCACTATTGGATAGCACCCCTTCCATTTCCAATTTCCAGTTTCTTTTCTTGTTTTTTTTTTTTTTTTTAAAACGACCCATGGCCTTTATTATTGTTTCCCTCCCAACACAAAATTCCCTTCTACATATTTTCATTTCATTTCATTTTCTGTGTATATTAGAGATGCAAATACACACACACACACACACACACACACACACACACACACACACACACTAGGTAAAGAAAGACCTGAATTCAGTACAAAACTCTTAGATTCTTCAAGCACGTAGAGGTCTCGATTTCATCCAAATTTAGTTGACACATTTTATTTCTCCTCCTGCCTCCTCCTTCATTTAAAGCTAAGAACCGGCCACCTTCAGAGTGCTGAGTCCATAAATGGCTCTCGCCCCTCCCAATGTGTTAACAGAGATCTAACAGTTAATTCAGAGCTACTGAATAGAAAAAACAGCCTGGCCTACTGTTTATACCACCAATTATAATTGTTTTACTCTCCCTCCAGCTACCCCCAGCTGGAAAGACGAGTCAAGCCTTAAAAATGAAAGTATGGGCTTAACACATTGAGAGAACTCGTGCCAAAAATCAAGGAACTAAGTGGCGTGCCTTTGACGAATGGGGAAAACTATTTAGCAGGCAGACATGAGAGTGTGCTGCTCACTTCCGGGAGATGCTCCCAGTTCCAGGATCCAGGTGAAGCTGTTCTCCTGTAGCTAAATCAAAGCCTTTGATCCACATTAAAAAAGGAAAGGGAGAGGAAGAAAGGAGAAAGAGGAAAGAAAGGGAGGAAGAGAGGGAAGGGATAAGGAAGAGGAAGGATGGAGAAGGAAAGGGGAAGGAGAAGGAAAGGCCTAAGAGAAAGGGATCTGCAACTCAAGATTTGCACTTCAACCCACTGGTGAAATCCAAATTTTTTTTTACTACCGGTTCTGTGGGCGTGGCTTGGTGGGCGTGGTGTGTTTTGGTGGGCTTGGCTTGGTGAGCATGGCAGGGGAAGGATATTGCAAAATCTCCATTCCTACCCGACTCCAGGGGAAGGATACTGCAGAATCTCCATTCCCACCCCACTCTAGGGAAAGGATACTGCAAAATCCCCATTCCCTCCCCACTCCTGGGGGAAGGATATTGCAAAATCTCCATTCCCACCCCACTCCAGGGGAAGGATACTTCAAAATCCCCCTCCCCTCCCCACTCCTGGGGGAAGGATATTGCAAAATCTCCATTTCCACCCCACTCTGGGGCCAACCAGAGATGGTATTTGCCGGTTCTCCAAACTGCTCAAAATTTCCGCTACCAGTTCTCCAGAACCTGTCAGAACCTGCAGGATTTCACCCCTGCTTCAACCACGTTTTATCCTCCGAGATAATTCTTCTTTATTCAGCCTCCTTGGTTCTTGGCAAACCATGGTTTAGCGTGACAGGGGAACCCTGCCGTATTCTGTCCTACCCAGTTTTCTTTCTCCCTGGCTGAGATGGATCTAGGAGATGATGGCTTGGTGGGTTTTTTATTTGTTTGTTTTGTTTTTAAAGGCCTTCGTTTAAAACGGATGCATTTTGCTGAAGCTCTCAACAATGCATGTCTTGGAAAAAAACAACACCTGCCCATTGCAATCAATACTCTACACTCATGGGGACGGACGGACCGGGGGGGGGGGGGACCCATCAATCGGTGAGAAGAAATTGTGCAGAATCCATGGCTTAATGCAATTTAAGGAAGGGTTTGATTTACGGGACGGTGGAATCCCGACGTAGGCTGAATCGTTCTTTAAATAATTTAGCAGCTTCCAAGGTGCCTTATCTTCCGGGCTTCTCGGTAGCCCTGTTTTCCATCCCTCGGTGGCAACGGGCTACTCTCCAGGATTGTCCTCCCACTTGACGGATTGGTCACTTTGATTTGGCAATAAAAGCAGCCCGGTCAAGTCCTGGCTATTTCTTTCTTTCTCTCTCCCCCCCTTTCTCCGTTAGATACTATAAAACGGGATTAGAAAAGAGATTCAGAGAATCACAAGAGATTTAGCCATTCTTTTGCAGAATGCAAACTCCAGTGGAAATTAAGGGTGATCTGTCCCAGCCATTTGCTAACTTTGTTGTTGTTGTTAGTTGCGAAGTCATGTCCGACCCATCGCGACCCCATGGACTATGTTCCTCCAGGCCTTCCTGTCCTCTACCATCCTCTGGAGTCCTTTTAAGCTCACCCCGACTGCTTCGGTGACTCCATCCAGCCACCTCCTTCTCTGCCGTCCCCTTCTTCTTCTTTTGCCCTCCATCTTTCCCAGCCTTAGGCTCTTCTCCAGGGAGTCCTTCCTTCTCATTAGGTGGCCCAAGTATTTGTGCTTCATCTTCAGGATCTGGCCTTCTAAAGAGCAGTCGGGGTTGATCTCCTCTAGGACTGACTGGTTGGATGGCTTTGCAGTCCAAGGGACTCACAGGAGTCTTCTCCAGCACCAGAGTTCAAAGACCACCATTCTTTGGCGCTCAGCCTTCCTTATGGTTCAACTTTCACAGCCATCCATTGCAACTGGGAAAATCATAGCCTCGACTATACGCTCTTTTGTTGGCAGGGTGATGTCTCTGCTTTTTAGTAAGTTGTCTAGATTTGCTATAGCTTTCCTCCCCAGGAGCAAGCCTCTTTTCATTTCTTGGCTGCGGTCCCCATCTGCGGTGATCTTGGAGCCCAAGAAACTAAAATTTGTCACTCCCTCCATTTCTTCCCCATCTATTTGCCAGGAATTGAGAGGGCCGGATGCCATGATCTTAGTTTTCCTGATGTTGAGTTTCAAGCCAACTTTTGCACTCTCCTTCTTCGCCCGCATCAAGAGGCTCTTTAGTTCCTCTTCACTTTCTCTTCACTTTCATCGGCATATCTGATTTATTTACTTATGATATATTTGCTAACTAAGGATGAGCAAAACGTCTCTGCATCCAGGTTTAAAAACTCTCTCCCTCCCCACTCCCACCTCCAAGTGAGAACTCTGGTGAATTAGGGTGGACTTTTTAAAGCCTTTTGTATTTGCAACACGGGGGAGAATGTCTGGGAATCCGCAGTATTGTAGCTGAACTTCAGCAGTGTAATTTTTGGAGGAGTTGGGTGTCCATTAAAAAAAAAAAGGAGCTGGAGATGATTTTCCAACCGTATGTTGCTTGTTTTATAAACTAAACCCTTTAAGGCTTCCTCACTTCAACTCAAGACATGGCAGATTTTTCTCTCCCTCTTTTTTTCCTCCCCCTGCATGACTTGGAAGGACAAGGAAGAACGAAGCCTGGTGGCTTTTTGGAAAAAGCACCTTTGGGACAAGAATAAAAGTGACTCAACTTTTTCCACTATTGAATTCAATTCAAGGGTGAAAAAAAAAGGAAGGTTCTACATTTAGGCAAGAAAAACAAAAGGCACAGGTACAGTATATGTGGTACCTTGCTCAATAGTGCTGACTGTGAGAGGGATCTTGGAGTCCTAGTGGACAACCATTTAAATAGGAGCCAGTCGTGTGCAGCAGCTGCCAAAAAAAGCCAACACAGTTCTAGGCTGCATCAACAGAGGGATGGAATCAAGATCATGTGAAGTGTTAATACCACTTTATAAGAAAAGAATAGAATAGAATTCTTGATGAATGTATCTTTTCTTTTATGTACACTGAGAGCATATGCACCAAGACAAATTCCTATTCTATTCTATTCTATTCTATTCTATTCTATTCTATTCTATTCTATTCTATTCTATTCTATTCTATTCTATTCTATTCTATTCTATTCTATTCTATTCTATTCTAGTCTAGTCTAGTCTAGTCTAGTCTAGTCTAGTCTAGTCTAGTCTAGTCTAGTCTAGTCTATCACTTTATAATGCCCTGGTAAGGCCACACTTGGAATACTGCATCTAGTTTCGGTCTCCACGATGTCAAAAAGATGTTGAGACTCTGGAAAAAATGCAGAGTAGAGCAAGAAAGATGATTAGGGGACTGGAGGCTAAAACATATGAAGAATGGTTGCAGGAACTGGGTATGTCTAGTTTAATAAAAAGAAGGATGAGGGGAGACATGATAGCAGTGTTCCAATATCTCAGGGGCTGCCCCAAAGAAGAGGGAGTCAAGCTATTCTCCAAAGCACCAGAAGGCAGGACAAGAAGCAACGGGTGGAAACTAATCAAGGAGAGAATCAACCTAGAACTAAGGAGAAATTTGCTGACAGAACAATTAATCAGTGGAATGACTTGCCTCCAGAAGTTGTGAATGCTCCAACATTAGAAGTTTTTAAGAAGATGTTGGATAACCATTTGTCTGCAGTGGTGTAGGGTTTCCTGGCTAAGCAGGGGGTTGGACTAGAAGACCTCCAAGGTCCCTTCCAACTCTGTTGTTCTATTCTATTCTATTCTATTCTATTCTATTCTATTCTATTCTATTCTATTCTATTCTATTCTATTCTATTCTATTCTATTCTATTCTATTCATTCTATTCTACTCTACTCTACTCTACTCTACACTACTTCTATTCTATTCTATTCTATTCTATTCTATTCTATTCTATTCTATTCTATTCTATTCTATTCTATTCTATTCTATTCTATTCTATTCTATTCTATTCTATTCTACTCTACTCTACTCTACTCTACACTACTTCTATTCTATTCTATTCTATTCTATTCTATTCTATTCTATTCTATTCTATTCTATTCTATTCTATTCTATTCTATTCTATTCTATTCTAGTCTATTCTATTCTATTCTAGTCTAGTCTAGTCTAGTCTAGTCTATTCTCTCGTTCTCCATACCATCTTCAGCCAAGGAGATGAACAAGCAGAAGGCAAACCCAAGCTCTCCAGATCTCCTGAGCGGTGCATCTGTTAATGGTTAAGCATTTTCCGCCTAATGCTGTCACTTATCTGCAGCAGGATTGGAGAAAACTCTGTAGCTGGAGGGAGCCCCTTTCTCCCCCCCCATCCCCGTCTCTTTCAGATATGTAAAAAAAAAAAAAAAGTATAAACTTTTGCTTCTTTGGGAAGAAATGCTCGGTTTCTCTCTCTCTGTGTTTCTCTAAGACTCTGGCTATGTTTACAGGACCCTGACTTGAACTCCAGCAATCTTTGCTGAGCGAAGGTATGTTGAGCAGGGGAAGAGACGGTTTGGCAGGGAAAAAAAGCTTCAGGAAGAAGCCTTAAGTCTTTCTTCTTATTGGAGCTGCTTTTCAACTTCCATCAAAACCTTGGATCGGATCCCATTGTAGAAATTCCAAGGATAAATACGGCATTTGGTGGGAAGTAGTGGAAGGATTATTTTTTCGGGCTTGCTCCCTAGGAAAGAAAAAAATGCCAGAAGTTGCTCAACTAATAACTACAGGAAGGTTACTTGTGCTCAGAAACAAGATGGCCACAGACCCATAGACCAGTGGTGAAATCCAAATTTTTTTACGATCGGTTCTGTTGGCGTGGCGAGTGGGCGAGTCCCAGCTGATTGGGAGGAAATGGGAGTTTTGCAATAACCTTCCCCTGGATAGGGAAGGGAATGGAGATTTTACAGCATCCTTCTCCTGCCACGCCCACCAAGCCACACCTACAGAACCACCCACAGGTAGTAAAAAAATTAGAAACTCACCACTAGAATGGATAACCGTTTTGGTGTGTGTGGGATTTTGGTGATGCTTTGATATTGGGAGATATCCAGTGTGGGTAGAACCATTGGGAGGGGGGCGGAAGCAAAATGAGATAGAAGTTTAATCAATTAAAATAAAACTAGCCGCATATGGTGAAGCTGAAGCTCAAATATTTTGAGCCCCATCAAATGAGAATTTCTCACTGGAAATTCACTGCCCTATGCTTTATAATACAGGAAGAGACATACTCTTAGAGCAGTGGTGAAATCCAATATTTTTTTTACTACTGGTTCTGTGGGCGTGGCTTGGTGGGCGTGGTGTGGTGTGGCTTGGAGGGCATGGCGTGGCGGGCGTGGCAGGGGAAGGATACTGCAAAATCTCCATTCCCACCCCACTCCAGGGGAAGGATGCTGCAAAATCTCCATTCCCTCCCCGCTCTGGGGCCAGTCAGACATGGTATTTGCCTGTTCTCTGAACTACTCAAAATTTCCGCTACCGGTTCTCCAGAATCTGCTGGATTTCATCCTTAGAGGCTACATCCATCAACAGCCCTTAAATGCTTCCATGTTCAAGACTGTTATCTTTTTGAATAACAGATCTTGGAAGGAACAAAGAACAATAATTTTTAAATTTTAAATTCGTCTTTTTATAGGGGTATGGGTAAGGCATTTTAAATTGGGGAGCCATTTTAGATTTAATTCTGTTTTAAACGTATTTTAATTGTTTATATTGTATGTTTTTAACTTTGGCTGTGCACCGCCCCGAGTCCTTCGGGAGAGGGGGCGGTATAAAAATCTAATAAATAAAATAAATAAAATAAAATAATAATATAATAAGTCCAAATGGAGGATAGAGAGGACCGGTGCTTTGAATGAGAGGGTAAAAGAATACATCTGTGTTACAACTGAATACTCCTCCCTCAACAGAGAGGAAGGAATAACCTATCTCCAGTTTACAATGCAGCCCTCACACCAGTTTCTCCCCCCGCTCCTAAAAAAAAGATTCCATAACCAATTGCACCCTGATTCAGGTGACCCTGAGGGCACAAATAAACTGACAAGTGGCCTCAAGAGCTCTCAGAGAGAGTGCTAATGACCAGAGGACTGCAAAGAAACACAGTCCTATCAGAACCTATCCTTCTGACCAGCAGTAGGTTTCCCATATTCTTTCCACCGGTTCGCCCCGCACGCGTGTACTCACTTTGCTCGCGCATGCCTTCCACGCATGGGCCCAGCCTCCAAAACATGGCTAAATAGGATGGTATTACATTTGGGTGGGTGCTGGCCTCACCTGCGGTCGCCGCAACCAGTTTGTCAGAATCTGTCCGAACCGGCTGAATACCACCTCTGCTTCTGACATCAGAAACTAACGAAGCTTCCAATGAAGCTATAAAAAATAGATGCTGAGACTCTAGAAAGGGTGCAGAGAAGAGCAACAGAAGTGATTAAGGGGCCGGAGGCTAAAACCTATAAGGAACGGCTCAGCTGACCTTCCAACTTTCTCAAATCTCTTCCCGCAGGTTGTTTTCGTGCAACCCTTTTTGCCATTGCTGGAGTTTTTTGTTTTTTTTCCCCTCATACTAAGACAGGATCTCATTTTTTGAGAGTTGGATTGCAGCCCAGGAAACTTTTCAGGATTTAAAAACTCCAGCCCGATCCAGGTGTGTTTGCAGCTGGAGGGCAGTCACCTGTTGAGAGCAACTGTAGTCCCTGTTGGCTTCCTTTTATCTGAAACGGCTTTTTTCCCCCGTAAGTTTGCATCAAACGAGAAGAAAAAAGAAAGAAAAGGGGGGGGGAAAGAGAGAGGAAAAAACTAGATCACGCTAGAGGCTTCCCCGCAGTGAATCGGCCACTCTGAAAGAAAAGCTCTGCACGAGCTCAGAGGAAATCTCCTATTTTCCCCCACATTTCATTTAAAAAAACTACATAACACGGGAGTGAAAACCATCAATGTGGAACTTAAGATTCTCTGGGTTTTGTTTTTTTTTTTCTCTGAATGGAATTGAGGAATTCCAACGGGAGCACCGAATCAAATTGGACTCTCCGTGTGGATCAGGCTAATTGGGAGTCATTGGCGAGGGCTCAAATCCCCTTTTCTTTCCTGCTGAATTGGGGCAACGGAGTGGAATTGCCTCTCCAGTTTGTTTTGATGAGTTGAAGTGGATTAGAGCGGATTGGCCCAGGTCTATTAAGCCATCCTATTTTCTCTGAATATTTCTCTCTCTCTCTCTCTCTCTCTCTCTCTCTCTCTCTCTCTCTCTCTCTCTCTCACACACACACACACACACACACACACACACAGCTTTAAAAGAGGCTGCTGTGCCAGCTCCCCAAGCTGTAGGATTTGTTTAAAATGTTGTGGAGCTCACTGTGTTGGCAAAGACAGCGGAAGCGGTGTTAACTGCTGACATTTTTTAACTTTCTGGGCCTTTTTTTTAAAAACATGTCCTTCTAGTCCTAAGAAAGTCAGAAATAGAACTAATCAGGATTTGTAATGAAATTAATGCCTCCTTCTCCTCCCACTCCCCTCCTCAAACTCCCCTCTCTTCAAGCACTGATGATGTTACCTACTTTGGTCATGAAATGTCTACAAGAAAACTGCCAAGCTCAGAGACACCAAGGAGCCCACAGTTGTCATCGTCCTCCTCCTCCTCTCCTTCCTCCTCTTCCTCTTCCTCCTCCTCCTCCTCCAAGCACAAGTGTGGATGTCTCAGAACCTACATTATTGCCAATTGATTTTTTTTCTTCTTTCACTCAAAACCCAACGTGGTCTCCTGTGAGAAACCCAGGTCTCATAGAATAGGGACTCCTCAACTTCCTTCTCCCAGATGATCAAGCTTTCTTTCCCTCTTGTTTTTTTTTTTGAGAAAGCAGTCCTTCAGACATAACAAACACAGCAGCGTCCAAAGTCCCTTTGGGTAAATTCATTAGCGGATGAATGGCTTGGGTTCTAACCAACATGTGGGCTGAATTTGAGAAGGTGGGTTTGGAAAGAGCTGAGCTGATGGGGCCCCTCCCGAAAGCCACCTAAGATGCTTGGCTTCCTCAAGGAAAACAGTTCTCCGGTCCCAGGTCAGACTTGATCTCAATAGGGCGACTTCAAATCATTTTTAGATCAATAAACAGGGAGGTCCAAGCTGGTTATTATCTCGTTTCCCAGAAAACACCTTGGTGGTCTTACGATGGAAGGAAAATCGGTTGGAATTTGTTTCATTTTGGGCAAACATCTCATCAGCCTTGGATAGAAAGGCTGGTTGCCTTTGACCAGCCTTCCCTTGCCCCAATACAGCAGCAAAAGTTCAAGAAGAAAATTTGATTAGAAAAGTTTTGGAGTGCGCAGAGATGGACAAACTCACAAAAGACATACAAGATAAGGAGGAAACTACATGGTATGGGAGAAATGGTATGAATGGTTAGAGGAGAGGTATCAAGGGCAAGGAAAGATTAAATGAGGCAGATACAGGAGTTGAAACGTAGCAACAAACGAGGGGAAATGGCCCGGCCACAGAATGCATGATTGAAATGGAGTACGTTGTTATTTTTAATGTATATAAATCAACATTAGAATCATGTGTATGAACAGTAAATTGAAGCCAGGGAGAAAAAAACGGATATGGAAGAAATGATTGCTGATGGGAAAATGTTGCAAAGAAGAAAATTGTAAAGATTTCTTTTTTTGTGTGTTTTAAAAAAACAACAACCGTTTAATAAAAATTATTTTTTTTAAAAAGTTCAAGAGGTCCTCTTTTAAAGGACAAAATGAGGCCAC
Organism: Pantherophis vulpinus; assembly: GCA_037215915.1. Classification (NCBI taxonomy): domain Eukaryota; kingdom Metazoa; phylum Chordata; class Lepidosauria; order Squamata; family Colubridae; genus Pantherophis; species Pantherophis vulpinus. The sequence goes on along the minus strand of JAXLNS010000017.1, from coordinate 848,191 downwards.
AGGACAGGAACAACCCCCCCTCCATTCTCTACTCCATTCTTCATTCTTCTATTATATTCTATTACATTCCATTCCATTCCGTTTCATTCTATTCTACTCTGTACTCCACTCCATTCTTCATTGTTGTGTTGTGTTGTGTTGTGTTGTGTTGTGTTGTGTTCTGTTCTATTCTATTCTATTCTATTCTATTCTATTCTATTCTATTCTATTCTATTCTATTCTATTCTATTCTATTCTATTCTATTCTATTCATTGGCACCAAAATGGAAAGCCATTTTCCATCACTCCTCAGAGGCTGATGCCAGCCTGGGCATCAGCACTAAATAGCCCTGGACAGCTCCAGAGCATAGCTCCCAACATTGGACAAATTCAACATGACCTTCGCTTGCCAGTCCTGCCTAAGGAAGCCCATTCACCCAATAGGTGTTATTCTTTATATCCAACCCAACAGCTCAGTGCAATTTTCATCCCCTCCATTACACACCACCCTAAGTAGTGATAGTTGTTAGATAGTTTGAAAGAGACTGGTGAGTTCTAGTCCCACTTTAGGCATGAAAACAGGCTGGGTGACTTTGAGCCACTCACCAGGAGACAGTGAATTCTAGTCCCGCCATAGACATGAAAGCTGGCTGGGTGACTTTGGGCCAATCACCAGGAGAGAGTGAGTTCTAGTCCTGCCTTAAGCATGAAAACAGGCTGGGTGACTTTGAGCCAGTCACCAGGAAACAGTGAGTTCTAGTCCCGCCTTAGACATGAAAGCTGGCTTTGGGCCACAAGCACCTCTTAGCTGCTGCTGAGTTCAAGTCCATGTTGCTCCTAAAAAGAAAAAAAAAAACCCTCTTCATATTTTCTTCCCTTAGCAGAGTATCTCAAAAGCCAATCCATTTATTAGCTGAAAGAATTTTTTTAAAAATGCAAGAGGAAATGCTTTCCTTCTCAGACCTACTTAGCTAGGCTTGACTCATAACATGACAGCTGAGTCTTGAAACGGATCCCAGAAAGTTTCCCACCTCTGATCCCCAGCAGTGACGATTAAAACGTGGCTTGCTTGCAAGCTCTCAGGTTTCCCCTTGGCTTGGACGGATTTCAGCCTGGACTCTCTTGACTCTTGCTTATAATTCGAAAACAAAAACCGCATGGCACATCAGCAGGAGCCTGGACGGAGGTAAGAGCAGCCGTGTTGACCTTCAGATCAAAGGAGAATGTCTCGGCCCTGGCTGAGCATGGAGAGAGCTTGTTTGAACTTAACTATGTCAAAATATAAGTCAATGGAGGAAACCTGAAGAAAGCTCTCCCACGGCTTGAGGGCACTGCAGGGGGAAGAGCCTTCAACCCACCCTGTCTGTCCTTGTCGTTTCGAACTGCAGACAATGGTTTGAGAGACAGTGTTGGCTGCAAGAGGCCAAAAAAACCCTCCAAAAAACATCCAGAAATTTGAGCAAACGGATCCGCGTTGAGCAGTGTTACTATTGGTTCGCCTCCCACGTGCACGCTTACTTTGCATGCAGATGTGGCCGTTTTGTGCGCGCGCCTGCCTTCCGTGCATGCAGCCAGCCTCAAAAAATGCCTAAATAGGATGGCATAGAGTCGGGGCGTTTTGGCAGGCCCACCTGTGATTTCCGCTACCAAAATCCTGCTGAATACCACCTCTGGCGTTGAGTGAAGAAACAAGCCAGAAAACAAAGACAAAACTGTAACAAGGGTGTTCGTAACTTTTGCTTCAACCTATGGAGATTCTCAAAGGACGCGATGGCGCAGTGGCTAAGATGCTGAGCTTGTCGATTGAAAGATCGGCAGTTCAGCAGTTCGAATCCCGAAACGTTTCTTGAAAACGGATAAGACCTCTCTCCTATAATAAGAACTCACCTCAAGCAAGCTTGCTAGTGGCTGGGAAAGAGATTTGAAATGCAAAAAACGGAGATTGTGTAGGGTGTCAGAGGTGGGTTTGTGTGCGAGGAACCAGTTTCTGCATTTATGGAGAGGAGATCTCCTCGATTGTGGCGGGGTTCGATTTGTACATAACCCAGAACCACCCAAAGAACTGTCTGCGAGGAATGGCACCAAAAATGGTGCAGGTTCCCTCAGGATCTACCTTAAATGACACCCAGGACCCAACGGAAACTAATTTGGGGAAGCATCTTCTCAAAATAGGACATGCTGGCTCAGTGGCTAAAATGCTGAGCTTGTCAGTCGAAACGTCTGCAGTTCGGTGGTTCGAATCCCTAGCGCTGCATAACATGGTGAGCTCCTGGGACTTGTCCCAGCTTCTGCCAACCTAGCAGTTTGAAAGCACGTAAAAAAAAAAAAAAATGCAAGTAGAAAAATTGGGACCACCTTTGGTGGGAATGGAGTTTTTGCATTAGTCTTCCCCCAAGAGCGGGGAGCGAATGGGGATTTTGCAATAACCTTCCCCCAGGAGTGTGGAGGGAATGGGGATTTTGCAGTATCTTTTCCCAGGAGTGGGGAGGGAATGGGGATTTCACCCTTCCCCTGCCACGCCCACCAAGCCACACCACGCCCACCAAGCCACGCCCACAGAACCGGTAGTAAAAAAATTTGGATTTCACCACTGCATGGGCCCCACGAGCATAGGGGCCCCATACTAATCTTTGTATGTTAACTTTTCAATGCACCTTGTATCATATCAATACAGCAACTGTATGGCTTCCTTAGTATTATTGTGGTTTTCAAGCTTCTTGTATTGTTCAAATGTTGGAAGTGCCAATAAAATAAATAGGTGTTTAATTTTATCGACCATTTACATTTTTATTCCTGTGAGTAGTTGCCGTAGGGGCCCCAAGTACACTGCTTTGCTGTCAAGATGACCCTGATCCAATCCGTTTTATGCGAATTCAGTTCGAATCTTCGGGACTTCCAAATCAGTTCAAGATTTCTCCGGGCGTGGACAGAACGGGATGGCTTCTTAAACCCAGTGCAGGGATTTGATGATCCGAATCTAATCGAGTTGACTCTTTCAATCAGTGCAGATGGAATTGGCTCGCTTTTCCGAAGCAAATAAATGTTTTGAATTAGATCGAGCCTCCTTCGGTAGAACTGTGCCTCCCCTTCCCTTCCCCAAAGTCATCCCTATGAAAGACACTGTAAATTGAAAGACCCTGCTCTGTGGCCCCTTAATCAAGTCACACTTCTGGTAGCTGTTAAAAGAGGCATTTGAGAAGGGGACACACATTTCTATTGGGGGGAGGCAAAACAGAGGGATGGAATCAAAATCACGTGAATTTTGAATGTTAATACCTCTTTATAAGGCCTTGGTAAGGCCACACTTGGAATCCTGCATCCAGTTTTGGTCGCCATGATGTAAAAAATGATGTTGAGACTCTAGAAAGAGTGCAGAGAAGAGCAACAAAGATGATCAGGGGACTGGAGGCTCAAAACATATGAAGAATGGTTGCAAGAACTGGGTATGTCTAGTTTAATGAAAAGAAGGACTAGGGGAGACCGGATAGCAGTCTTTCAATATCTCAGGGGCTGCCACAAAGAAGAGGGAGTCAAGCTATTCTCCAAAGCCCCTGAGGGCAGGACAAGAAGCAATGGATGGAAACCAATCAAGCACTTTTTCATACGGCTGTTGACAAAAATAGGGCGGCCAACATGATCTCCAACGTCCGATGACGGATATGGAAGAAGGAGAAGGAGAAGGAGAAGGAGAAGGAGAAGGAGAAGGAGAAGGAGAAGGAGAAGGAGAAGGAGAAGAAGAAGAAGAAGAAGAAGAAGAAGAAGAAGAAGAAGAAGAAGAAGAAGAAGAAGAAGAAGAAGAAGAAGAAGAAGAAGAAGAAGAAGAAGAAGAAGAAGAAGAAGAAGAAGAAAGCTGACACCAGACAGAAAAAGAGCCTTGGTAGTACAGTGGTTTAATGCACCCTGTTATTAACACAGCTGCCTGCAATTTCTGCAGGTTCGAATCTTACCAGGCTCAAGATTGACTCAGCCTTCCAGTTTGGACCCAGTTTGTGGGGGCAATAAGCTGACTTTGTATAAATATACAAAAGTATGAAGGCTATTGCTTAACGCATTGTAAGCCGCCCTGAGTCTCCGGAGAAGGGCGGCATATAAATCAAATTAAAAAAAAACAACAACAACAACTCAAAGAAGCAGTGCAGGATCAGAAGATCTGGAGAGACCTGGCCCAAAGTTTTGCAAAAAAACCCCGCAGTCCTTCAACCGGATAAGCGCCTGGGTCTCTCTGTCCAAGTTACCCAGCTGAGCTCAGCTTTACAACTCCTTCTCCCCTCCCTTTCTGTCACCCCACCTCCGCCTTAAAATGGCCCAGTGTGGCAGTTGTTTCATTGACAACAATCCTCCGGAATAGCACAGGGAGATATTTCACCAAGCTCCCTATCCACAATGCAATAAACCTCGGCCGCTAACACAGCAGAAGACTGCTAATGTTTTAATAGCTAATCACAGGCATGAGACACGTTGGACACAGCTAAAACACATTTTACTACCTGCAGCTGATAAATATCCCAGGAAAGGAGCTGCTTTCACAAGCAAAAAAAAAACACAAAACTTAATTCCGCACATCGCCGGAACCAAAACCATTTGAAGGGTCTCCTGTGATAAATTTAATACTGACGGTAATACTTAGATGAATCTTTTTCTCACCGGCTCTCCTCGCTAAATGTGGTCTCGCTTGACAAATAAGGGGAAGCTGGCCCTTTTCCGCTGAAAAAGGAAAGCTGCGTTTATTGGAAATTTCTCCTTGGCTTTCCCTGTGCTCTCTTTACGCCGTTCTGAAATGGATTTGGATGGGTTTAACACGTGGGGAAGATGGGCCATTAGGCTTTTAGGCCATAATGCAATCCCGCATCCTTCACATTTGCAGCTAGAGAAGGTTTCTGGAACGACCGAATTCCTAGACTACAATTCTGGGCCAGGGAACATACAGAAACTACAAAGGGCCTTTAAAACTGGCTTAACTTCTCCCTTGTCATGCTTGACTCCTGGTGTTGTTGTTAGTTGCGAAGTCGTGTCCGACCCATCGTGACCCCTTGGACAACATTCCTCCAGGCCTTCCTGTCCTCTACCATCTTCTGGAGTCCATTTAAGCTCACGCCAACTGCTTCAGTGACTCCATCCAGCCACCTCATTCTCTGCCGTCCCCTTCTTCTTTTGCCCTCCATCGTCCCCAGCATTAGGCTCTTCTCCAGGGAGTCCTTCCTTCTCAAAGGAGGATTTGGCCAAAGGATTTGAGTTTCCTCTTCAGGATCTGGCCTTCTAAAGAGCAGTCAGGGTCGATCTCCTCTAGGACTGACCGGTTGGATCGCCTTGCAGTGCAAGGGACTCGCAGGAGTCTTCTCCAGCACCAGAGTTCAAAGGCCTCCATTCTTTGGCGCTCAGCCTTCCTTACCAGCCATACATTGCAACTGGGAAAATCATAGCCTTGACTATACACACTTCTACTGTATTGGCAGAGTGATGATTCTGCTTTTTAGTATGAGGCCTTCCTGTCCTCTACCATCCCCCGGAGTCCATTTAAGCTCACGCCGACTGCGTCAGTGACTCTATCCAGCCACCTCCTTCTTTGCCATCCCCTTCTTCTTTTCCCCTCAATATTTCCCAGCATTAGGCTCTTCTCTAGGGAGTCCTTCCTTCTCATTAGGTGGCCAAAGCATTTGAGTTGCATCTTCAGGATCTGGCCTTCTAAAGAGCAGTCAGGGTTGATCTCCTCTAGGACTGACCGGTTGGATCACCTTGCAGTCCAAGGGACTTGCGGGAGTCTTCTCCAGCACCAGAGTTCAAAGGCCTCCATTCTTTGGCGCTCAGCCTTCCTTATGGTCCCACTTTCACAGCCATCCATTGCAACTGGGAAAATCATCGCCTTGACTATACGCACTTCTGTTGGCAGGGTGATGTCTCTGCTTTTTAGTATGCTGTCTAGCTTTGCCATCGCTTTCCTCCCCAAGCGTCTTTTAAATTTCTTGGCTGCAGTCCCCATCTGAGGTGATCGTGGAGCCCAAGAAACTAAAATCTGTCACTCCCTCCATTTCTTCCCCATCTATTTGCCAGGAATTGAGAGGGCCGGATGCTGTGACCTTAGCTTTCTTTATGTTGAGTTTCAAGCCAACTTTTGCACTCTCCTTCTTCACCCGCATCAAGAGGCTCTTTAGTTCCTCTTCGCTTTCTGCCACTAAAGTGGTATCATCACTTTGGATTCCTGGTACCTGGTGCTATTTTCTTTACAGGAATAGAGAAGTCATTTCCTGCTAAGTTTTCTCACTTCTCAATCTTCAGAGATTTCTGGAGGTCTCTCATCTAAGTTGGGCAGGACCTACTGGGCTTTTTCAAAGTTAGCAGCAAACTTGGAAGAACCAAAGTCATTGTGCCCCCAAACCACTAAAGCTAACCAATGGAGTGAATTTACACTATACACTGAACCATGGACTACCCCTGTGGGATGAGTGTACACCAGGTATTCAACTATAGAAGAGAATATTTGTAACTCGAAGTTGAGCTCGGTGCTCTCTGAGCTTGGTGGTTTTCTTGAAGACATTTCATTACCCAACTAGATGACATCATCAATGCTAGGGGGGAAGGAGGGAGGGAGGAGGAGGAGGAGAAGAAGAAGGAGAACAACCACTGTGGGCTACTTGGTACTCTCTGAGTTTGGTTCAGGGATGAAATTCAGCTGGTTCAATCCGGCTTGGGTGAATCGGTAGCGGCAGTGGGAGGCCTACCCGCACGGACGTCATGACGTCACTTTTTTGTGACGATTTTAAGCCTCTGCCCATCTGCAGAAGGCTTTGTGCATGTACAGTAGGGAAGGAAAATGAATTTCACCCCTGGTTTGGTTGTCTTCTTGCAGATGTTTCATTACCCAGCTAGATAACCTCATCAGTGCTAGAAGGGAGTGGGGTATGTGGAGTGGAGGAGGAGAGGAGAAGAGAAGGAGAAGGAGGAAGCAAGTAACAGGATAGTTGAGTATAGGATCCTTGGCATCCTCTCAGCTTGTAGATGTTTCATTACCCACATAGGTAGCATCATCGGCGCTAACAGTGTTGTCTAGTTGGGTATCAAAACATCTGCAAGAAAACAGCCAAGCTCTGGGAGCATCAAGGATCCCACAGTCCTTCTCTTCTTTCCTCTTCCATTCCGCATACCCCACTCCCTGATGAAGTTACCTAGTTGGGTAGCGAAACGTTTACAAGGAAACAACCCAGCTCAGAGAGTGCCAAGGATCCTATATTCAACTCTCCTGTTTCCGTGCCTTTCTGCATCTTTGTGAAAGTGGGTCACCTCGAGGGAGAACGTGTCTCAGGTTTAGGTTTCACCCCTGGAAACAGGCCTGAGTGCAAGCTCCGTGCAGCTGTGAGACCTAATTAGATTTTATTGCAGGATGGGGGGGGTCAGTTACAGGTTGATAATTAGGTGCTGACAGTAGACAGGCAAATATCACTGGAAAACAATTACAGGAGGAGCAGCTGAGCTTTTTTGGGGGGTGGGGGTGGAAGGGGTGGAGGGGGAAACCAAAATCAAAATATGAAGGAAAGAGGAAAAATAGAAACCCTTTGAAGAGGGTTCTTTGGAAACTTACAAAGGGTTGATACTAGAGAGCCCTTTTCGGAATTGGCAAAAGACAAGACAATGGATGCATTCACGACAATGACACTGGGTGACAATGGACCCATTCATTCATTCATGGATGGCCCGTTCATCTTGGAAGTTCGCTGATGGGAGGTTTTTTTTGTGTGTGTGTTATCTCCTTATCGGGAAGAATATTTTAATCTGAGCCACCATGCAAGAGAGAAGGGCAGATGAAGACCATGGGACCAGGGGTGGGCCTCAGAAATGTTAGCAAGGGGTTCTTTGCCCGGTTGCTGGGTGGGCGTGGCCATGGTGGGGGTGGCCTAGTCGGCCTCCTGCACCACGGTGGGGGTGGGGGGCGTTTTGGCCCTCCCCAGGCTCTAGAGGCTTTCATGTACACTGAGAGTTTTTGCACTGGAGACAAATTCCTTGTATGTCCAATCACACTTGGCCAATAAAGAATTCTGTTCTGTTCTGTTCTGTTCTGTTCTGTTCTGTTCTGTTCTGTTCTGTTCTGTTCTGTTCTGTTCTGCTGTGCTGTGCTCTGCTCTGCTCTGCTCTGCTCTGCTCTGCTCTATTTTTCTATATTCTACTCTGCTCTACTTTACTCTATTTTTCTATATTCTACTCTACTCTATTTTCTATATTCTACTCTATTATATTCTACTCTACTCTATTCTACTCTATTTTTCTATATTCTACTCTACTCTACTCTACTCTACTCTACTCTGCTCTACTCTATTCTACTCTATTTTTCTATATTCTATTCTACTCTACTCTATTTTTCTATATTCTACTCTATTCTACTCTACTTTATTCTACTCTATCTTTCTATATTCTACTCTATTTTATATTCTACTTTATTCTACTCTACTCTATTTTTCTATATTCTACTCTACTCTATTCTATTCCACTCTATTTTTCTATATTCTATTCTATTCTATTCTATTCTATTCTATTCTATTCTATTCTATTCTATTCTATTCTATTCTATTCTATTCTATTCTACTCTACTCTACTCTACTCTACTCTACTCTACTCTACTCTACTCTACTCTACTCTACTCTACTCTACTCTATTTTATAAATGGCACCTTTCTGGATCTTAATAGGAGAAGAGAAAGCATCGAGGGAAGGATGAAAGGAAGGTGTAACACCTCAGATAAATCAAGCGGACTCCCGCGAGGTGAGAACATATCCACCTCAGCCAGAAGCTGACATGTCTGGAGATTTAAACTGATTAACTTTGGGCTTCTTTCACTCCCCCCAGACCCTGAGCCTTGCTGGCTACAAGTTGAAGCAGACAAAGAGACTATTTCAGCGGGGTCGGTCCGCGCTCGTTCTCTTCCAAAATATCACTTTTATCCCGGTCAATAATACCAGCCATTGTCTGTTCAGGAGCCTCTCCCTCCCTCTGCTCAAATCACGCTCAAGACGTTCTTAGTGTCTGTTGTAATTCCATCAATAACTCAGCCTGGGATAAGCCTGGACAGTTCATCACTCTTGATGGGATTCAGGTTTCCAACTACGATCCTCTCCACTTCAAACTGCCTTTGGAAAGAAAAGCAATTCTTGTAAAAAGGCTGCTGAGGATGACGAAGGCAAACATGTTCCCCTGCTGAAATCACAGAACACGGATCTATTATTATTGGGGGGTGGGGGGTGGGGGGGAGGGAAACAAACAAACCCCTGATTTAAAATAAAAAGTGAGCGGGGTTCCAATGACTGCAGATTTGATCGAGGGTTTCCAAATTTTCACCTTTGCATATTTAATTGTTTGTTCAAGTCTCAGGAATGTAGCATGCTCAGCACAGCCCAGAGTTACCCAACTCGGCTCTCTTCATCTCGCTGGCAGCCTTCCAAGGATTTTAAGAAATATTTGATGGATCAACTTCCAACAGAAGCTGGGGAAGTCTAGGAAAAAGAAACAGAAATACCCTAAACCAAAGCACTATCCAAAGTTGTTCTAGCAATCAGTCAGGCTTAAGACGGAAAGTTTTCTTGCTTGCTGCTTCGGATTCTCCCCAAAAAATTCAGCTCTGGATGTTTCTTGGAGGGTCCCATCATGAGGAAATCTGCGACTGTTGAATTGCCTTTTTGTTCTCGTTGGCTTCTGTGATTTCAGTAGACTCTAGAACCAAAGATTAGCTCAGATCTTTCCTTCCCTTGGGTAACATGGACCTTCCTCAAATGGTTGAGTTGGACATCGGCCGCCATGTCACCCTTCACTGATATCACAGCGCTGCAACTCGCCGATTTGAGATGAAAGGAGATGACATCTGGTGATTTGGAAGGTCGCCAGGAAAAATGGGGATGGAGGTTCTTGATGCTGCCAAGGGTTCTTCCAGAGCTTCTCAGGAAGACCTCCCTGGTAGAACCTCTTCCTGGTGAGCAAAACATCTGGACTGGTTTCAAAGTACATTTCAGAATCCCTAATTTTGGAAGCTTCCAACTCTTCTTCTGGATCTCCCGAAGGGAGTAGAACAGCTCCGGTGAAGGGACGTTGCGATATTGTGAGCCAAATCTGAATCCGATGGGTACATTCGCGCCAACAACCTGAACCGAACCAAGAGTTGAAAGAAAATGGTCCTGAGTTTTCAAAGCAAGTTCACAAATCCGTCAGACACAACTGACACAGCCTCATCTTAAAAAAAAAGTCACACACCAGCTATATCCCCCCCCCTCCCACAACTAAAAAATATAATATTGACAGTTTGGTAACAATGCTTGGAAATCTTTGGGGGCCGCTGACGATCAGGCAACTCAGCTGGGATTGTCAGAGGCTTTTCAAAGCACTTTTTTCTACAACCTCTTCGGCCGAGGAGGTTGTAGAAAAAATGCTTTGAAAAGCCTCTGATGATCCCAGCTGAGCCGCGTGATCATCAGAGGCTTTTTTAAAAAAACTTTTAAAAGCATTTTTTCGGCCGAAGAGGTTGTAGAAAAAATGCTTTTAAAAGTAAAAAAAAAAAAAAAAAGTCTCCGATGATCGCGCTGCTCAGCTGGGCATGGGGGGTGGGCAGGGATTTTTGCTACCAGTTCTCCAAACCATCCGCCGTCATCATTACCAGATTGGGCAATCCGGTCCGAACCGGGAGCATTTCACCCCTGTGTCCCACTACAGGTAGTTCTAGACTTATGAACACAACAGAGCCCAAAATGTACGCTGCTAAGCGAGACAGTTGTGGGAGTTTTGCCCCCGGGTTTACGACCTTCCTTGCCACGGTTGTCACGTGACTCAGTACCGTTGTTAAATGAAACCGGCTTCCCCATTGCCTTTGAATTGAATTTATTGAATAAAACTTCAACTTTGCTTGTCGGAAAGTCACAAAAAGGAATCACGGAAAACCGTCCGCAACCGTCATAAATCCGAGTCAGTTACCAAGTGCCTGAATTTCGATCGCCTGACTGTTGGGATGCTGCAACGGTGAGAAAAGGGTGGAAAACTTTTACGGCTGTTCCAAAAGCTGGAATCTAGCCTGGCGATCGCACGTTGCCTTCTGCAAAGATAGCATCTTACAAACGTGCGTGCACAGGGGCTTAAAGAAGTCAATTTGTATTCCAGTCTTTTCAGGTGTTTTACGATGAACTATTGGTGTCATGTAGGCATGCTTGCCAGAACAAAATGAAATGTCTTAGGTTATCCTAGCCAGCATTTGCCTCCTCCAGGGAAAGTGTTAGAAGAACATCAGAGCACACTTATGCCTTCCAACGAATTAGAACCTCTGGCCTTTTGAAGCTGGAATTCTACCACCGAACGAGGAACTAGAAGCGAAGAGCGTAGCAACTCCAGATTTTCCATCGGGAACGAAGTGTGTGGCCTGTACGTGATCTGCAATGGTGGGGCTCGTGCCCCTTAACGAATGCATCATTACGGGTTTCCTTAACGGATGCATCGTTCTTGTTTTCTTAAGTATTGTTGATGCCAAAAGAAGAGAGAGTTTGTAGCTCAGGGTTGAACCGTGGGGTCCTTGGTGCTCTCTGAGCTTGGTGGTTTCCTCGCAGATGTTTCATTACCCAACTAGGTAACATCATCAATACAAAAGAGAGTGGGATTTGTGGAGGGAAGGAGGAGAAGGAAGAGGAGGAGGAGAAGGAGAACAAGGAGGAGGACTGTGGGGTCCTTGGTGCTCTCTGAGCTTGGTGGTTTCCTTGCAGATGTTTCATGACCCATCTATACAACATCATCAGTGCTAGAAGGTAGCAGGGTTTTCAGTGTAGAGGAGGAGGAGGAGGGCAGTGGGGGTACTTAGTGCTTTCTAAGCCTGGTGGTTTTCTCTGAAGACTTTGAGCCAACCAACCAGCAGCCATTGATGAAGAGGCACCTTGGCAGGAGAAGGAAACACCACTGGTATGAGGGTGTACTCCGTGGAAGTGAAATACTGGAAAAAGTGATCTTTGGAGCCCTACGAATCTTCCAAGAGACTTTCCCTCTTTGTAAGGTGCTGGCCATCCTTGATAAAGCTCCTAGAAGAGTCATTGTCATCATTATGGATTCTTCTTCTCCATAAGACTACAATCGTAGCTCGATTGGCTCAGGAGAACATCCCTTGAGAGGGCACTGAGATACGTTAAAGCGAGTGCTCTTTGGCGTTTAGGGACAGTTGTTTTGCTTTTCAGCATCTTCTTGGCCTTCAAAAGATTGCTGAGGAACATGTTTCTGGATAGGACAGATTGGACCGAACTGGAGCTTCCAAATCTTCAACGTGCTTCTTGAGTGTTGTAAGCGCTTGACGTAGCCTTGGGAACATCCTTGCATTGCACAGACGTTTTTTGCAGAGAGGTCCTTCCAACATTGATTCATTATCGTTTGCGATGAGCCAAGAGCCCGAGACCTCCTTCTTCTGGAACACATATGAACACGTAGTGTACTTGTGTGGCGCCAATCACAAGCCAGAGACAGGGAGTGTCTGTAGAAACAACGCTTGTCTACATTCAAAGTGGCCAAACCAGCCGCCATTCAGGTTGGATAAGCTTTCCAGCATCTGAAAGGAAAAAATCTGCAAATGGATTTGGTCACACCTTGATTACATGTTTTTCATGGGATGAAGCGAGATAGCTCCGGGTCATGGTGAATTGCCAAACCAAGCCGAGATGTGAAGTTCCACAATGTTTCCCAGCTCTTGGGATCTTCAAAGGAGACCATTTGTGACTTATCTGCTCCCGGTTGAAAAAAAAACAGAGATGGATCTGCAGGATCATTTGCTATCTAAGCCCTCAAACTTCCCACAAGAGGAGCTACAGCAGAGGTGGGACCATGTTCTCTAGAGGCTGATGGACACCACATCTGGGCTTCCTCCAAAATCCTTCCTCTGCTTGACTTTTTATAATATTATTTGAGTTCAAAACAAATGAACAGGAGCTGGTCTCCTTTACTTCAAAGCTTCTGGACTCATCTTTATCAATAAAAAAAAGATTCTGGGCCCCCCTTTGAGTCCCAGAGAACTTCCTTGGAATTAAAAACAAAGAGTAGAGTAGAATAGAATAGAATAGAATAGAATAGAATAGAATAGAATAGAATAGAATAGAATAGAATAGAATAGAATAGAATAGAATAGAATAGAAAGGATGGAATAGAATAGAACAGAATAGAATAGAAAGAAGAGAATAGAAAGAATTGAATTGAAAGAAGAGAATAGAAAGAATTGAATTGAAAGAATAAAATAGAAAGAATAGAATAGAATAGAATAGAAAGAATAGAATAGAAAGAACAGAACAGAACAGAACAGAACAGAATAGAATAGAACAGAAAGAACAGAACAGAATAGAAAGAATAGAATAGAATAGATAGAATAGAAAGAATAGAATAGAATAGAATAGAATAGAATAGAATAGAATAGAATGAATGGAATAGAAAGAATAGAATAGAATAGAATAGAATAGAATAGAATAGAATAGAATAGAATAGAATAGAATAGAATGAATAAAAAGAATAGAATAGAAAGAATAGAATAGAATGAATAGAATAGAACAGAAAGAGTAGAATAGAAAAAGTAGAATAGAATAGAATAGAATAGAATAGAATAGAATAGAATAGAATAGAATAGAATAGAATAGAATAGAATAGAATAGAATAGAATAACAGGGTTCGAAGGGACCTTGGAGGTCTTCTAGTCCAATCCCCTGCTTAGGCAGGAAGCCCTACACCACTTCAGACAAATGGTTATCCAACTTCTTCTTAAAAACTTCCAGTGTTGGAGCATCCACAACTTCTGGTGGCAAGTTGTTCCACTGACTGATTGTGGATGGTTGCAACCCATCACTTTGTTTTGATGGGGGTCCACCTGTCCAGATATAAAACGAAGATACATAGGGTTGAGTTGGGTTGGAAAGCGTCTTAGGGGTTAAAAGCGGGTTTTGATTGATTTTATTATTTTAATTTAATTTGATGGGACCCTGGAAGCACCGTGTTGGGGGTTGACGCCATCCTGAAGGTATTTTCAAGTCTTAAGGATGTTTAACATACATCGTCACCGCTACTTAAGGGTTATTTTCTCTCCCTCTTTCCCTCCTCTCTCTTCCTCCCCCCCCCACCCCGCCTTTCTGTCATTAAGCTGTGGGTGACCCCGCTTTGCAATAAGAATGCGTTACCATAGAAACGCTAAGATACCCAGGAAGGCCTAAGCTGTGCTTGCTGCTCCCATCACTCAAGGGAAGGGGGGAAAAAAGAGGAGGGGGAGAAAAAAGTGCAGGACTCAAAAATTAATCAATCTAACATTAACTTTGACTAATGATTTTTCTCGCTTTTATTCTCAGTTGCCTGGCATTTGGGCTGGCTTCCTGAGCACGGATTGAATTATTGATGCCTTCTTAATACTGTTTTAAAATGACTGCAAAATCATTATTAACTACACCCATCTTACGATAGGGAAAGCGGCTTAATATAGTACCGGATCGTGGTCCAGTTAGACAATTTATTCAGAGAGCCGCCTAAAATTATCCCTTCAATTTGGGGAAAAACCAGTCGCTCCCCTTGAAAAAAGGAGAAGGTGCATTTTGGCTCAACCCCACCCTGCCATAAATTAGCCCAGAAATTAAACTAATCCAAGATTCTGGTAGTGGTGATGGGGATTGGCTTAACTTGACTGTTAGCTAGGTGATAACACCTTCTTCTGCCTTCTCACTTTTTTTCCCCTCTCTTTCTGGAAGAAAACAAAGATCAAATCCATCCACTCTGGATGGATAGTAAAGTAAAGTAGTGGATGGATAGTAAAGTAATGGATGGAAGGTTAATACCAATGGACATTTTGGATTGTGGGGTCTTTGGTGCTCTCTGAGCTTGGTTGTTTTCTTGCAGACATTTCATTACTCAACTAGGTAGCATCATTAGTGCAAAAGAGAGTGGGATTTGTGGAGGGAAGGAGCCGAAGGAAGAGGAGGAGGAGGAGGAGGAGGAGAGGAGGAGGAGGAGGAGGAGGAGGAGGAAGAGGAGAACAAGGAGGAGAACTGTGGGGTCCTTGGTGCTCTCTGAATTTGGTTGTTTTCCCACAGACATTTCATTACCCAACTAGGTAACATTATCATTGCTATAAGGAAATGGGTTTATGGAAGAGAGGAGGAGGAGAACTATAGGGTCCTTGGTGCTCTCTGAGCGTGGTGGTTTTCTTGCTGACTACGTAACAATTCCAATGACTTAAGAACCGCCTTAAGATATTTCTTCTAGTCTCTCATTCCATACAAGCAGAGTTATTTCAGTCACTTGGTGATTCAGCCCTGGTGGCTCAGCGGTTAGAATGCAGTATTGCAGTATTTTCTTATTTTAACTCTGCCCACAGCTACAAGTTCGGTCCCGACCGACTCAATGTTGATTCAGCCTTCCGTCCTTCCTAGGTCAATAAAATGAGGAGCCAGATGGTTGGGGGGCAATATGTTGGGGACATTATAAACCACTCAGAGATTTCTGGAAAACACTTTGTTGTTGTTAGTTGTGAAGATTGTAGAAGATTGTAGACAGGGCTGAACAGAGATGCTGAGGGCGTTTAAAATAAAGATAAACCTTTGAAAAAATGTCTTTCATTTCATCTGTCTGAAATGGAAGCCGGGGGTTGGACTAGAAGACCTCCAGAGTCCCTTCCAGTTCTGTTCCGATTGATGGGTCCCTCTTTATTTTAACTTCTTTCAATTTGGCTTTCCACCCAGCTCACTCAGCATCTGTCCACCTGGAAGCATTCTCCTCCTCCTCCTTCTTTTGCAGGAGAATTGGGCAGTTGAACTTAGTTCTTTCTTTTCCACATTCTCCCCTTCCCTCGCGGGCTGCTCAGACAGCAGTCGCTTCTGATCATCAAGGCTTCTGGGTGGGTGGGAGAGAGGGAACCAACGTTCATTTGTCTATCTGTGGGTGATGCAGTCTCCAAAAAATGCCTCTGGTGGGGGATCAGTTTACAAGGTTTTGCACACCCTGGTGAACACAGGCTGAAGCATCAAAGGATGGGCCAACAGTGGCCTCTTCTCGGCCGCAAAAAAGACGGTCATTGTTTCAATCAGCTCTTGAGTGACTACAAAGGGATGCCAAAGAAATGGCCAAGAGAGCTAACGTGGGCATAGCCTAGAGGAGAGACAAACCTGCGGAATGGACTTAGTTTCCTTTTGCAGGATTACCTCCTGACCTCTCCTCTCATCCGTAGTTGCAAAAATGAAAGCGGGTTTTTTTTGGGGGGGGGGGGGAGAGGGAAAAAATAAATTAAAAAAAATTAAAAACAAGCTCAGGATTTCTCTTTGGGTGATTCATTGTCCAGATGTTTACTGGCACTGGACACTGGGTGTAGCTGCCATTAGGGGTGATGCTAAAGCATTTGGTACATCTGGAGGAGACCAGAGGACAAATTCCCTTCTTTTTCTCCTTCTTCTCCTTCTCCTTCTTTCTCCTTCTCCTCCTCCTTTCCTTCCTTCCTTCCTTCCTTCCTTCCTTCCTTCCTTCCTTCCTTCCTTCCTTCCTTCCTTCCTTCCTTCCTTCCTCCTCCTCCTCCTCCTCCTCCTCCTCCTCCTCCTCCTCCTCCTCCTCCTCCTCCTCCTCCTCCTCCTCCTCCTCCTCCTCCTCCCATTATCTCTTGGCTTAGAGCATCTATTTTGTATGATTGCACCTTAAAAGAGGATAGGAAACTTCCTGCAAAGTTTGCTTTTTTAAAAAAGAAAGAGCCGGTGCAGCTGTAGAGTCCTCAGAAAAGTAGCTTGGTTTGGTTAAAATATACAAATCTAAGTGCACCCGTGCTGTTGTTTTTGGCAACACCTCCTGGACAGATCTAGATAATGATGGTTGTTGTTTGCAGCACATTGCACATGTTCAGCCAGCCTTAATTTATTCCACCAACTTAGATGTCGTATGCAATGGGGTTTCTAAACCACACTTAAAAATGACTTAACGTGTTGAGCAATCCTGGCTGATGTGATTGAGTAAAGCTTAAATAAGCCTACTATGGCGTAGAGGGAAGAGAGACAGAAAAATAAGAATGTGTCCATCTCTCCTATGCCAAAATATGCTATTGTTTACTCACAAGAAATGGATTTAAATCACTCTTTTTAAAACCTAAGATTATAATGGTACAAAAGAATTAACCATGATATGGGAGGGTCCCAATTAGGATCTCACATGAGTTTTTAATTTTATATGCATATATATATATGCATGGTTTGCATTTAACTGAATGCATACGCCGATGTCGAATTGGGAAGTCCATATATGTAATATTAACATCGTAATCAGATGCAGAAACACAGAAAATTAAATTTAAGTAATCACAACCCAAACCAAGATATAGGCATTCTGTGCTTGTAACTCATAACAGGCCCTCAATTTTGTTATATCTAAGCCGCTGTCCTTATCAGAGACGATTGTCTATGAAGATTGTGGTGAGCTTTAATCTGTATATTTGGTTTCTTTGATATTTATTATCTCTGTATTGTTGTTATCTAATGGCAGAAAGCAAAAACGAACTAAAGAGCCTCTTGATGCGGGTGAAGAAGGAGAGTGCA
Organism: Pantherophis vulpinus; assembly: GCA_037215915.1. Classification (NCBI taxonomy): domain Eukaryota; kingdom Metazoa; phylum Chordata; class Lepidosauria; order Squamata; family Colubridae; genus Pantherophis; species Pantherophis vulpinus. The sequence continues at coordinate 830,684 of JAXLNS010000017.1, read as the reverse complement.
AAAGTTGGCATGAAACTCAACATTAAGAAAACATGGCATCCGGCCCTCTCAATTCCTGGCAAATAGATGGGGAAGAAATGGAGGGAGTGACAAATTTTATTTTCCTCAGCTCCAAAATCACTGCAGATGGGGATTGCAGCCAAGAAATTTAAAAGACACTTGCTCCTGGGGAGGAAAGCCATGGCAAATCTAGACAGCATATTAAAAAGCAGAGACGTCACCCTGCCAACAAAAGTGCGTATAGTCAAGGCGATGGTTTTCCCAGTTGCAATGGATGGCTGTGAAAGTTGGACCATAAGGAAGGCTGAGCGCCAAAGAATGGAGGCCTTTGAACTCTGGTGCTGGAGAAGACTCCTGCGTGTCCCTTGGACTGCAAGGTGATCCAACTGGTCAGTCCTAGAGGAGATCAACCCTGACTGCTCTTTAGAAGGCCAGATCCTGAAGAGGAAACTCAGATTCTTTGGCCACCTAATGCGAAGGAAGGACTCCCTGGAGAAGAGCCTGATGCTGGGAACGATTGAGGACAAAAGAAGAAGGGGACAACAGAGAACAAAGTGGCTGGATGGAGTCACTGAAGCACTAGGCGTGAGCTTAAATAGACTCTGGGGGATGGTAGAGGACAGGAAGGCCTGGAGGAACATTGTCCATGGGGTCGCGATGGGTCGGACACGACTTTGCAGCTAACAACAACAAATTGTTGTTGTTGTTTTAAAAAGATTTTGCACCCGTCCTGTTTTCCAGCCCACTCCAGAATTTTAAAGAAAAGGGGATTGACTATTTCTCTTCAAAGTACTTTCATTATTATAATTATACATTTCTAGGGAATGGAACGACTTTTCTATCTTATCATTCCTCTCGACTCAGCAAGGAATGATGACTTACCAATTTGGAATGTTCAGATCTATTTCTTTTTTTTTTCCTCCCATCGTGGCTCCTCAAGGACATATTTGCAGACGCCGTTGAAACTGTCACCGTCACCTCCTGAAATGAAACTAATTTCAGAACTCGTGACTCAAATATTGTAAGAATTCCACATTGGGTAAGGTTTTTGTGCAAGGATATTAAAATCCCGGTGTGCATTTCCAGAGCCCCTGCTTAGATGGAACAGGCTGCGCGTTGCGTAATCCCATCATCCGAAGTCAACGGATGGACAACTGAAATTCAAAAAAATGTTTTGACGATTTCTTAGCTACAGGAACAAGGAATGAGGCATTCCTCGTTTCTGTAGCTAAGAAATTGCAGGATATGCAATAGGTGTACACTGAATATTGAGTGAAATCTTGATTGGGGTGATGACATCTGAAGGATTTCAGTGACCATCGTCATCCCACCAAGCGAATGAGAAGACAGGGAAGATCAAGTAGAAAATTCTATACCAGCGATGGCTAACCTTTTCCAGAGTGAGTGCCCAAAGCGTGTGGGCTTGCCCCCCCAAAATGCAATGTGCATGGCTCCGCTGAACTGCCAACCTTCCGATTGACAAGCTCAGTGTCTTAGCCACTGAGCCACCGCGAAGACATACCCACATTGAGTATGTCTTCCTCAGACTAGACATACCCAATTCCCAGTGGTGGGATTCAAGTAATTTAACAACCGGTTCTCTGCCCTAATAATTTCTTCCAACAACTAGTTTGCCAAGCTGCTCAGAAAGTTAACAACTGGTTCTCCCGAAATGGTGTGAACTGGTTGAATCCCACCACTGCCAATTCCTGCCACGGTTCTTTATATGTTTTAGCATCTAGTTCCCTAATCATCTTTGTTGCTCTTCTCTGCACTCTTTCTAGAGTCTCCACATCTTTTTTTAATAATATGGTGACCAAAAATGGGTGCAGCATTCTAGGTTTTATATAGCAGTACTAATAACTTCATGTGATCTTGATTCTATTAATTCTATTAATGCCACCTAGGATTGCGTTAACAGAGAACCTAAAAGGGACGCAGTGGCTCAGTGGCTAAGACGCTGAGCTTGTCGATCGAAAGGTCGGCAGTTCAGCGGTTCGAATCCCTGGTGCCCTGTAATGGGGTGAGCTCCCGTTACTTGTCCCAGCTTCTGCCAACCTAGCAGTTCGAAAGCACGTAAAAAAAATGCAAGTAGAAAAATAGGGACCCCCTTTGGTGGGAAGGGAACACCATTCCGTGCACCTTTGGCATTGAGTCATGCCAGCCATATGACCACGGAGACGTCTTCGGACAGCGCTGGCTCTTCGGCTTTGAAACGGAGATCAGCACTGCCCTCTAGAGTCGGGAACGACTAGTATGTATGTGCGAGAGGGGAACCTTTACTTTTACCTTAGGATTGCGTTAACAGAGGGATAGAATTGCAGTCTGAAAGTTTGTTCCCCCTTCGCATTGTGGCTGTCTCTCGATGACACCGAAAGCATTCCAATTTGATTTTGGTTGTTTAAGGCAGTAGGGTGAGGTTAGAGGAGGTGTTGTTTAACCAAAGCTTTATTTCTCGGGCTACCATCTGTTGAAACATGCAATGTTTGCCCATCGGTAGGAGAAAAGTTGGGCAAGAATCAAAATTTGTCTGCGGGGATCTCTCTCTCTCTCTCTCTCCCTTTCTTTCTTTCCTTCTCTCTTTCTCTCTGTCTCTCTCTTTCTCCCTCTCTTTTAATGGTTATTATTATTCTCTTCTTTCTCAAAACAATTTAAAAACCTACAAGGAAGGTGGAGGGAAGGTCACCCTTTCTGACCCACAACTGAACCGAATGGGCCAATGCTGGGCGTTTGATGGTGCGACAAAGGTCAGGGAACTGAAGATTGTTATTGGCTCCCTGGGTTTAAGAAGCTGAGTTTATCCCAAACAATTTTAAATTACCACTAGCACCGGGGAGGTGAGGAGAGAGGGAGGAAGAAACCCAGAGACGTCTAGACGAGGGCTCACAAAATCTTCCCAGGAAGGGCTACAACAGGGCAGAGAAGCCAAAGTGATGCATGGATATATACCGGTATGTAAGTACAGGAAGTCCTCGACTTATAACAGTTTGTTTAGTGACCATTCAAAGTTGCAACGGCCCTGAAAAGAAAAAGATTTATGTTTTGCACGCTGTTCTGCCCCAGCTACGGACCCCAAAGAACACAGCACACACAAAGTCTGTACAAAACTTAAATTTACTAAAATAACTCAGTCTTTTCCAAACAAAGACTGTTAATAAACTTTCTTAACAGCCTACAAGTAACCAAAGATAAAGTATTCACAATCTTACTATGGTTGGCAGAAAGCCCAGAAGCAATTTACAGAGAATCCAGACACGAAGGAGAGTGAACTAAAGTTGTTCCCTACAATTTGCTTCAGTCGGCGTTCCTCCTTAAATAGGCTAAGGGAGTGGCCAATTAGCCTCAAGCCTTACTCTCGAGGAGACCTCCTCCTGAGGAGCCACTCCTGCTTTTTGGCAGCTCTGCGCGCCCGTGCATCGAGAAGAGGCCCCTCCTCTTCGTCCTCTTCACTTAAAGGAGCTTCTGGAAGTTCTGAAGGCCCTGGCTGAATCCCCGCTCTGGCACCACATCTTCTCCAGCCTCCTCAATGTCCAACTCGGGCACCAGCTGCACAGGCTGCTGGCGCAACACCAGCCTTCTCGCTGTCAGAGTCAGCTACAATCCGCACAGGCCGCTGACGGGCCACAACACACGCTTACAAGACTGTTGCGGCATTCCCCCATGGTCACGTGATCAAAATTCAGACTCTGGGCAACCAACTCATATATATGACGGTTGTGGTGTCCCCGTGTGTGTGTGTGTGTGTGTGTGTGACATGATCCCAGTGGTGAAATCTGGCTGGATCTATCCGACTCGCATGAACCAGTAGGGCCAGCGGTGGGAGGTCCCGCCCACCCGCCGGGAGGTCATTATGTCCCGTTTTTGACCCTCTGCGCATGCTCAGAAGAGACGCGCATGTTCACATTTCCGAACCAGTAGCGAAGGTAAGTGCATTTCACCGCCGTGTGATCCCCTTTTGCAAAGTCAGCAGGGATTCACTTAGCAACCGCTTTCCTAATTTAAGAACTGCCACACCGTGGCGAGGGAAGCCGTAAAAATGGGGCCAAACTCACCGAGCAGCTGTCTCGCTTACTGAAAGAAACTTAGGGCTCAATTGTGGTCATAAGGCCGAGGACTAACATAAAATGGGTAAGGAGGAGTGTCCGTGCGCGCTTATATTGCACACAGAAATATGTTAGCTGGGATTGTTAGTGTGACCTTGTACTACAAACATGCTCGTTTGCTCCAGGGTCTTAAGACTGTGAATTCCGGATAACAGAGAAGACCTACAATAGGAGAGAATATTTTCTTTTCTATTTTTTTTAAAACCCTCTTCTTTATTGCTTTCTGCCGATTCTTCAGCCTGCTGCCAGCTGTTTATGAACTCTTTAAATCACCCATCACAGTCCGGTTCTCATAACTTGAGCTTGGCTAAACAGCTTCTGAGAGTTCTCCTTTGTTTCTTTGGCTGTGGCCTCCCTAGGAACGGGACTCTAGGATTGTGATGGCGAACTTATGGCATGTGTGCCACAGGTGGCACGCGTAGCCATATCGTTGGGCACATGAGCTCAGCTCCGGTGTGCATGCACATGTGAGCCAGCTGATTTTCGGCCTTCAGAGCCCACTGGAAGTAGGGAAGCAGGTTGTTTCCTGCCTTCGGAGGACTTTGGGCAGTGGGGAAGGCCCATTTTTCTCTCTCCCCAATCTCTAGAGCCTTCCTAGGAGTCTGGGGAGGGGGAAAATGGCCTTCCCCACCTCCCCGGAGGCCTTCCAGAGGCCAGAAACGGCCCATTTGCCAACTTCCGGTGGCCCCACCCCCATCTATTCTCTGCCTCCCAAGTCCCAGTTGATCGGGAGGAAATGGGGATTTTGCTATATCCTTCCCTTGGAGCGGGATGGGAATGGAGATTTTACAGTATCTTTCCCCTCGCACGCCCACCAAGCCACACCCACAGAACCGGTAGTAAAAATTTTTGAAACCCACCACTGGACTGGATGGTAGAAGCCTTCATGATTTGAGCTGATACTAGCAACACGTGGAGAAATCGGTGATCCAAGGTTTTTAAGAAGAGATTGGACAAGCATTTGTCTGAAATGGTCTACGGCAGGGGTCTGCAACCTTAAACACTCCAAGAGCCATTTGGACCTGTTTCCCACAGAAAAGAAAACACCGGGAGCCACAAAACTCTTCTCGTGCCTGGCTATTTCTCGAGCGGCCACAAAACTAGCATATGTAGTTGAATTCAACGTTCTGTTTTCTTCTGAAACTTTTTTCTTGGATTTATCCATGGTTGGCCTCCCGGGCATTGAAAAGCTCAATAAATTGCGTGCCGGCAAGTGTCACACACATTGGCAGCTATGAACGATACTTTGAGTAACAGGGCGCCGCAGCAGAGGGGTGAAAGAGCCACATGCGGCTCCAGAGCCGCAGGTTGCTGACTCCTGAACTAGGGTTTCCTGCTTTAGCAAGTGGGTTGGACTAGAAGACCTCCAAGGTCCCTTCCAACTCTGTTACTCTGTTGTAAAATCAGCATTGATTTAAAACTCTCCTTTGGGTTCAATGACAGGCCTTTAAACCCGATTCGAAGCTGGACTTGGGTAACTCCGTTTTGGCACCCCGCGGTTTATGCGGCCTCCCTTGATTTCTCCTCTCCGGCTATTGATCAAGAAATTTCAGCCAATCTTTTTGTTAGTCATTTGTCTGGCGGGGCTAAATATAAATGTGGCGATCAGATCCAGCTTCCTGGCCATGCCAGAAAATTGCAATTTTTAAGTTGGCAGAATACGAAACGAAAATGACTTTATTTAGGGGATTCCCTACAGCAAAACAACAGTGCTGGTTTGCTGACAGCCTCTGCCTCTTTCTAAAAGGCTACCATAAGGGGAAGGAATCTATTTTCTTTCATTGATACGTTCGAATATCAACACCACTGAGAAAAGAGCTGCTTAAAGATTTTATCCAAATTGCAGTTTTAACCAAGCTGACCCAATTTTCAATTTTGAAAATCGCAATACAATCACCTGTTGTTGTTGTTGTTGTTTGGCACACAACCAACAATTTCCTGGTCAATATATAAGATCTCTCTCTCCCTCTCTCTCTCCCCCCCCTCTATATATGTATGTATGTATATATGTATCTCTGTATCTCTATCTCTATCTATCTATCTATCTATCTATCTATCTATCTATCTATCTATCTATCTCTACCTCTCTCTCTCTCACTCCATATATATATGTATGTATGTATGTGCCTGCGCTAAGATTACAATAGTATCTATATCTCTATCATCTATCTATCTATCTCTATCTCACACACTCTCTCTATATATGTATGTATGTGTGTATGTATGTATGTATATATATCTATATCTATACCTATACCTATACCTATTATCTCTCTCTCTCTCTCTCTCTCTCTCTCTATCTATCTATCTATCTATCTATCTATACTCACCCTGTTTCCCCCAAAATAAGACATCCCCTGATAATAAGCCCAGTCGGGGTTTTGAGCGCACGGCAATAAGGCCAAGCACTTATTTCAGGGTTCAAAAAAATATAAGACAGGGTCTTATTTTTCAGGGAAACATGGTATATCTATATCTATATTTATATCTATCCATCTGTCTATCTATCATCTATCTATCTATCTATCTATCTATCTATCTATCTATCTATCTATCTATCTATCTATCTATCTATCTCTATAGAAATATACATAAAATGCACAGGAAGGCTAAAAGATATACGCACACTTTCATGTTCGTTTACAATGGGTGCAAAAATACAAAAAAAAAAAATATTTACAAAAGGGTACATTTTATAAAACGAAGCCAAAACAAAAATCGCGTTGAGAAACAACACGATTTTTCACGCTTTTTAAAATTTTTACAACGGATCCTTTGCAAAACTCAATGGGCTGGATAAAAATTGGATGCGCAGAATAAACCAGATTTTGTTGTTTGTTCCTTTTTTTTTAAAAAAAAAACTTCACATACAAACAACCACACATGTTAATTCTTGGATGCTTACGTATGTATAATGCATATGTGTGTGCATACCACACATACCACCAGATCTTAAAATAAAGGAGAAAATGCTTTTCAATACAAACAGATTCCAAATTCGAACCAAGCTCGTATTAATCGGATAACTGTAAATTCTTCACGCCTATATGAAAATATATGAAGATTGGAGGCACGCACGTGCGTGTCTCAAATACGACTGCTCCTTTTGCTGGAGATTTTAATTTCTTTCTTTAAATACTTAAAGTGCAGGCTTGAATTATTTATGGTGGTAGAAAAATCATTATTGTTTGAAATAAGGTTATTTTTCCTGGGCTGAATCCTAGGAAATAAGAGGGAGAATCATGGCATTACCAGTGATAATTAAGATAAAAGAAAGGCGAACGGTTAAGGAATGACAGCATCTTGGAACGTACAATAACCATTTATATTGCTTTTAAAAAGGGACCTGGCTATTACTATCCGTTATGAAAATAAGGCAAAAAAAAAAAAAGGCAATTGCTAATGAGAATGCGTGTTTTCGCAGCAGAAATATATTCTGAAGCTTGTTTGCATGCTCCATAGGCAATTTCTTTCATCCCCCTGCATCTACCCCACAGATCCACAGATATTTCGGGAAAAAAAGATAAACTGCGACCAATTCAAATAATTTTGATTATTCTTGAGAATGTGGTTCTGTTTTTTCCTCTTCTTTCTTCCTTGCAATACTCCTATTTGAATATACAGCTGCTCCTGAAGACCCTTGATAAAAATCAGCTCTGGGTTGAGAACAAACAAACAAACAAAAAATCTGGAATATCTGATGATGGAATAGATATCTTTATTTGTTTATTTCAAAGTGCAGAGGGTAGCTGATCCAAAGGACTTTTCATACCTTTGTTCTCCCTTTTCTCAAGGGTTAAAAATAAAATAAAATAACAACGACACCCTTGCTAGGGAAGACATAAAAAAAAACAAAACCCGTTCATTTTTCAAGTCCTCTAAGATTTATCTGGTTGTATCCCTAAGGCCGAACCGGCTGAGGAATATTTTCTCCTGGGGGTATATTTCTTCTCTGCTTTAAAAATTACAGAATTTACTTTTAAGCAAGGCTTGAAGTAGACTGTCCAGCCAGACAGGCCAATGATTGATCACCAGAGAAAATTCTCACTCCAAAAAAGTAAAAAATAACTCTTTTTTTGATGTTCCTTTTTTTCCCCCTCAAACGCGCGAATGAACGCTCTTCTTAATCTCCTGTTTGAAAACAATGTTAGACTGACTGAAATGTGATTAATTAATCCATTCAAATAGGGAGGCAGCTCCTGACCAGCTACTGTTTCACTTTGGAGACTTGGATTTTCTCTGGTTTCGGCGAGAAACTTTGGAAATATAGAAATGACCGCTTGTTAAGCAATTCACGGATTCTCTGTAGGACTTTTAACCCTTTAAAAAACAACAACACCAGATTGTTTATTTGTATATAAAATTTATACAGCTGCCCAACTCGCAAGAAGGGACTCTGAGTGGCAATATAACAGAGACGCAAAAGGAAGAAGAAGTCCAAAAATTATCATTGTTGAAAAGTTGAAAAGCATCTGGTGCGCAAAATATCCGATTAACGAAGGAATCACCTCAAGATCTTATAATTATTATTATATAATAATATAATATTGTATAATAATAATAATAATAATAATAATAATAATAATAATAATAATAATAATAATAATATCTGGCTTCCTTTCTGTATGAATTTGCTAAGAAACTGCTTCATTAACAAACGGATGCAAGCCGCACATTTTTTCCTTAAAGGTTTTTCTTTTGTTTTGTTTTTTATAGGTGCCGCTTGCCACAGATTTATAAATTGATCAGTCTTGCGCTTCATCAATAGTTAATTTTATCCCTTGTGGAATTCCGTACCTCTGCCTTCTTTCTCTCCCTATATATCTCCAGAGGTGGCTTGTTAATTTTACATATTTGTATAAATAAACTTCTTTTTAATTGTAGTTGCAGGAGAAAAATATATATATATACAAAAGGATATGGGCAACCGGGAAGATAAAGTGAAAACACGGGAGTCGGGGATGTATAAGATCGAGGGTGTAAATATATCCAATGCGTTTATTGCTGTGAGTATTTAGAATGGCGATGTTATAAAATTATGACTGTCTTCTCTCTCCGGGCGTATGCATAGCAGGCGATTGGTCAGTTAAAGATAAAATAACCGTCCCTTGACATTTGTGTTTTGTTAACAAAGGGATAGAAGTTACCTTGGAGATTCTTAATTAACTCTTTTCCTGTAGTTTCTGGCCCGCTTATCATTTCGCAGTTTATTTAAATAGATGTGGGGTATTATTCTTGTAAAAACATCTCCTTAATCTCTACCAAAATTAGCATTTCAGCACAAGATAAAATGCAGGATTAAGACAGGCCAGGTTTAGGGTAGGGCCTTTAAAAAATAATAATAAATTAATGTTCAAAAGTCCAAATGTTATTTACAATCAAATACGAGGTTAAATCTGCAGAGAAGGTTTACGCTGCCCGATTGTCTTTGTAGTAAAATACTTACAGGAGAATTTATTTTGGAAAGAGGACCCAGTCCAATCCTAGTCCAAACGTTCCTTCCCTTCAGAAGAGAATTAACCATTAAAAAAAAAAATAATTAAAACAAAAATTCGTAGCGATTAAAACAATGGCCAACTGCGTGATGGATAATATCCAAAACTTGTCTACACACTGATTTTCGTGGTCCTGAAGAATGAAAGCCAGACAAGTAAAAAAAATTTTTTCCTCCAAAAAAACTTTGTTCGGCAAGAAATAGCTACCCTAGCTATTTAAAGCCTCCCCCTCCCCTTCTTCTGTAAACAAAGTGGTGGGTTAAATTGAGGAATGGGGGAAAGAGAAATAGATGCCCATAACTGCAAATGTGTGAGCTAGAGGGAGCTCCTTCATAAGGTTATTGGAGAAAGAAAGAGAGGCAATGAAATCGCTCTTCTGCCTTTGTCTGAATTTGAACATAAAAGAGCTGGTTTTATAGCTGATTTTATCTGCGCCGTTCTGTGATATGAATGTTATTGCTTGAAACTATCAGCGAGACTTTATCCCGGCTCAATCGTGGCTCCTCTTATACACGGTATATGGACCAAACCTTCCCCCTTATTCTCTGCCCATTTTTTTTTTTTTTGGACACCTAAGCAAAACCGAAACGAAGCAGATAAAAAGATTTCTTCGTTGTCACAGCCACCACGTTTAATGAAAAGCCACAATTTCAAAACCCCCTCTTCTCCAGATGCTGTTTAAAACCTCTTTTTGGGCTGCTGGAGCTGTTTAAGGAGCCAGTCCCGTCGTAATGAGGGTTAAACCTTCGATGGGGTTCTACCCTTTTTGTTGGGTCGGAAAAAAAACAGAACAAGCCTGCAAGGTTTTGCTATTCCTCTTCGACGGACGTGAAATTATCAGTTAAATTTAAATGTTTTTGAAGAGTAATCTTTCCAGTTCATCTTAGTGTCCAACCAAAGTCTGAGCCTATCGTGGTGTTTTTTTTTAAGAACTGAAAACTACAGTGTTTTCTCACAAGAATGATTTTCATCATTAAGTCCAAAATCTTGTTTCAAATTTATTTGGACCCGTTAATTTATCTGGACCAGAGGTGGGTTCCAGCAGGTTCTGACCAGTTCTGGAGAACCGGTAGCAGAAATTTGGAGTAGTTCGGAGAACCGGTAGTAAAAATTCTGACTGGCCCCACCCCCATCTATTCTCTGCCTCCCAAGTCCCAGCTGATCGGGAGGATTTTGCAGTATCCTTCCCCTGCCACGCCCACCAAGCCATGCCACACCCACCAAGCCACACCCACGGAACCGTAGTGGGTAGTAAAAATTTTTGAAACCCATCACTGATCTGGACCCATAATGAGATTTATCTGGATCCATAATCCATTTCAAATTTATCTGGACCCATCATCCATTTGTAAGTTTCCAGAATCAGAGTTCTAATCACCCATTTGCTGTTTATTTAAAAAAATAAATTAAGTCCTTGAACTTGTATTTGAAATTTTCTTTCACTAAGAAGAAAATTCACCCAGTGGTTTCACGCTTTTGTCGATCCAACATTTCTTAATAGCGGAGAAGCAATCAATCAGCAATTTCCAAACGTATTTTAAAAAAGGAAGTATGCAAACCCAGCGTCCTTTTAAAATTGCCAACTGTGGTTTGCACGAGATGTCTATTTTAATTCTAAATTCACTAGAGATCTCTGTCTTGCAATCTCCTTGTGAGGAGTAGCTGTCCGGAGCACTTGTGGGTGATCTTTAAAGTCTGCTGCTTGTTCAGAGAAGAATTATGAAAAGCAGGCTCACTTACAAATTCTTCGGTCTCCCATAGTTTTTAGCTCCACTTATAACGGAGCTATCTTCAGTTCAGTATTTCTTCCCCCAAAGTCCGCAATTTCTCAATTTTCCAAAAGGAAAGGATGAACAATTGAACATATGTATTGAAAGCCCCTTGTGGTGGCTTCAAGGAAGGAACCCACTTGAAACATAGGATTGAAAGCAACTCAGGGTTGACCCTGCCTTCAGATCAGTCATGGTCTCAGGAGCAACCTAAACTCCTGTTATAGCATCTCTTTACATCAGGGTTTATTCTGAGCAAATGTGGCAAGTGTTACTTGGTTACCATAATCTGCCCAAGAGTCGTTTTATTAATCCGGGATAATTTTGCCTCATATTCAGATAGTATGACTCAGCTGAATTGTGCATTAGGAAAGTTGACTGGGGTTCCTGTTGAGTTTCACATACACTCTATCCCATATCTCAGCCAATGAATTGCTTCGCTTTTCTGTGATGTTTTCTCTTTCCTTCTTCCTCTCTCTCTCTCTCTCTGTTCCCCCAAAGTATACACTCACTCAGAGAAAGAGAGAGAAATAGAGAGAGAGAGAGAGAGAGAGAGAGAGAGAGACAGAAAGAGAGAGACAGAAAGAGAGAGACAGACAGACAGAGAGACCCACAGAGAGAGAGAGACAGAGAGAGAGTGACACACAGAGAGAGAGACAGAGACAGAGAGAGACAGAGACAGAGGGAGACAGAGAGACACAGAGAGAGACAGAGACAGAGAGTGAGAGAAAGAGAGAGAGAGACACACAGAGAGAAAGACAGAGAGGCAGAGACAGACAGACACAGAGAGAGACAGAGAGAGGCAGAGAGAGAGACAGAAACAGAGACAGAGAGACAGAGAGAAAGAGAGAGAGAGACACACACACACACTGAGACAGAGAGAGAGACAGAGAGAGAATGGTGTGTTTTTTGCATACAACTTTCTTAACATCTACATGTGTGGTGGCATCTTTCCTTAAGGTAAAACATTTCAATATGGATTGTTTCCTAAGACACACAGTTCCACCTGCAACACTTCCAGGACCCAGGACTCAGTGCAAAATTCAAAGAAAGGAGCTTTCTTTTGATCTAGGAACAGTCCAAGCAACTGCAATGAAAATCAGATTGCTTAAAAGCATGACTCAAACACGTTTTCTCCTTCCCTGTTCTTAACAAGGGGTGGAGAGTGGAAACTGATGATGGATTGTTCATGTTGCAAGGGTTTTAAGATTTGGACTGATTTTTACCCTCTTTGGAGATGCACTCTGGACCGGACATGAACTCCTCCTCCTCCTCTTACTCTCCCCCCACTTCCAAATATTCTATATCACCCCAATGGGATCTTTGTAAGGTCCAAAGCCATTCTTGCAAGCAGTCATAAGGTTCAAGACTGGTGCTTCTTTTTGTAACCTGTCCCCTTTCTGTTTTCATTTCTTAAATTAAAACAATCTTTAAAAAGTGGCAGATGTGACAGAAAGTCTTACGGGGCAGGAGAAGATCAATAATCTCCATCAAGGGGGCAGGGCAAAGCAGCAGAGGACACCACCACCCTACGCACCTCCACGCAATCTCATTCACAATCCTAGCACTTCTTTGTTAGATGCCCAACCAAACCGATATTCCTCAATGCTTCATAGGACATAGAATCATGAGGGTTGGGAGGGACCTTGGGAGGTCTTCTAGCTCAACCCCCAGCTCAAGGAGGGGACCCTAAACCATTCCAGACAAGTGGCTGTCCAGTCTCTTCTTGAAAACCTCCATTGAGGGGGCAACCAGAAGTGGAGAAACAACACTACTTAGAACATAGAATCACAGAGTCCGAAGGAGGTCTTCTCATCCAGCCACCTGCTCAAGCAGAAGATCCTAGATCCTTGCCATCACATTCCAAGAGGGGGGTCAGGAGGGGTCGCACGCGTGCGTGCCCACATCCATAATTTTATGCACCCCATCCCTGCTCTGGCCCTTCAGAGGCCAGAAATGGCTCATTTGCCAGCTTCTGGTGGGACTGGAAGTTGGCAAACGGACTGTTTTCGGCCTCCGGAGGACATCCCAGGGGAGGAGGCATGGGAAGGCTGTTTTCGCCCTCCCCAGACTCCTAGAGAGGCTCTGGAGGCTGGGAACAGAAAAAAAATGGGCCTTCCAGTCCCACCGGAAACTGGCAAATGGGCCATTTCTGGTCTCTGGAAGGCCTCCGGGAGGCCCTCCAGAGGCAGGAAACAACCTGTTTCCCTACTTCTGGTGTGCCCAGAAGGCCCAAAAATCACCTGGCCGGCGTGCACATGCACGCCGGAGCTGAGCTCACATGCCCACTGATATGGCTACACGTGCTGCCTGTAGCACGTGTGCCATAGGTTTGCCATCACGGCCCTAGATTATACAAAATATTCTATAGATGGCATCTACCTCCAGCAAGACTAGCAAAAATGTTTCCAAACAGATCACCGGAATGTTGGAAATGTAAACAGACACAGGGAACATATTGTCACATGTGGCGGCCCAGTCCAGTAGTAAAAAAAAAAAAATACTGGATAAGCTAAGAAAGTGGCTAGAGGAAATAGTAAAACAACAAATAAGAGTTAAAAACCAGAGATATTCTTACTAGGGTTCTTTCTGATTAGACCCTGAATTGTTCTGGACAAATGGCTGCCCAGTTCTTTTCTTGAAAACCTCCAGTGATGGAGCACCCAAAGCTTCTGGAGGTAAGCCATTCCAAAGGCAGTTGCCTTCACCCAAGAATGGAGCAGAACCCTTTGGAGATATAACCAGCTGGACAACCCTCCTCAGAGGGTTTCCGCCTTTCTGTTGAAGAGTAGCTCTTTTCCAGCTGCCACCTGCAGACTTGGCATCCACGTCTTGAGCAACCTGCCTCCTTTCCCTCAAGTCTTCCAGCGCTGCCGGAGGGCATGCCCTCCTGATTTGCTCGGGTTTTGTACGGCCTCTCATTAAAGAAGTCTCCTGAATGTCTGCAGAGGTGTTTTGTCTCACGCCTTCCTGAAAGGTTGCCTTGGAGCGCTCTGGAATGCTTGGCAAGGCCACAAGCAGACATAAAAATCTGGGTCATGTTTGGGAAAGGCCAGACCAAACAATGAACGAGCCCGTAAGGATGACCCGTGCAATTAAAGTCTGGGATTCTAGAGATGCTTCTTCGTATCCATGCTACGATGTTGAACACCCTGCTTCAGTCACCTGCCTCCTGCCTGCTATTTATATATATATTTACATAGGTAAAACCTGGCTAGAAAGAATATGCATATATATATATATATATATATATATATATATATATATATATGTATGTATGTATGTATGTATGTATGTATGTATGTATGTATGTATGTATATATATATATATATATATGTATATGTATATATGTATATGTATATGTATATATATATATATATATATATATATATATATATATATATATGTATATATGTATATATGTATATATATATATGTATATATATATATATTGATTAGGTTCTCTGTACCAATAAAGGAGAATATTTGTAGCTCAGGGTTGACATGAGGAGTCCTTGGTTGTCTTTGAGCTTGGTGTGTTTTCCTTGGAGACGTTTCATGACCCAACTAGGAAGCATCATCGGTGCTAGAAGGGAATGGAGCTCAGAGAGAGGAGGAGTGTAAGGCTCTCAGAGCTTACCTGTTTTCTTGGAGACATTTCATTATCCAAGTAGGTAATGTCATCAGGCTAGAAAGGAGTGGGGTTTAGGGGGGTGGAAGAAGGAGGAAGGAGAAGAGGAGATGGAGGAGGAGGACTGTGGATCCTTGGTGCTGTCTGAGCTTGGTGGTTGTCTTGCAGATATTTCATTACCCAAGTAGGTGACATCATCACTGCTAGAAGGGAATGAAGGAGGAAGAGGAGGAGGAGGAGGAGGAGGAGGAGGAGGAGGAGGGACAGGACCATGGGTAAGTAGGACCTCCTGCTTGCCACAGGAGGTTGGACTACAAGACCTCCAAGCTCCCTTCCAACTCTGTCGTTCTCTTATTCTGTTACTGAGCTTCCGCTCGCTTTATCTACGGCTTCCCCTCTCCTTGTTTCATTGCAACTTTAATTATGAGGCAAGAAATAAACCCCAGCGTTCAAAACACCCAAACAGACCATTCCGCCACCACAATAATCTCCTGACACAAACCTAACCCCGATGGAAACAAAGCAGAGAGGTTGGAGGTTCTTAATGTCAGCTCCCTTAAGCAGCTGGGGAGGACTTATTAGCTTGAGTTGGCACGAAGAGGTTAATATAACGTGCATTTTTTTTTAATGCGCTGATGTGCTTTCATCAACTGTATCTTACCTCTGGAGTCCCTTGAAATTTAGACTGGTAGCTGTAATATATGAACTGACCTAGCTTGGCCTTAATTTCCCATCCCCTTAATCTCACCCTTTGGTCTCATCCCTAGGTTAGAAAGAAAGGCACAGATGGGATCTCTCTCATCTGTTGCAAAGAATATTGCAATTCCTTGTTTCATATAAGGAGGAGTGGGCGAGGAGGGTATGCGAGAGGTGGATCTGTAAGCAACTATTTATGGTATCCTCGTGATGTCTTGAGGGATGTGGTGGCTCAGGGGCTAAGACGCTGAGCTTGTCAGTCGAAAAGTCGGCAGTTCGGTGGTTCGAATCCCCAGTGCCATGTAATGGGGTGAGCTCCCGTGACTTGTCCCAGCTTCTGCCAACCTAGCAGTTCGAAAGCATGTTAAAAAATGCAAGTAGAAAAATAGGGACCACCTTTGGTGGGAAGGTAACAGAGTTCCGTGCGCCTTTGGCGTTGAGTCATGCCAGCCACATGACCACGGAGACGTCTTTGGGCAGAGCTGGCTCTTCGGCTTTGAAACGGAGATGAGCACCGCCCTCTAGAGTTGGGAACAACTAGCACATATGTTCAAGGGGAACCTTTCCCTTTACCTTACATGATATCTTGACTGCCGCAAAGCAGGTTGCGCTTGTCTATGATGGACAGCTCAACCGATGTAGTGCTGTTGGCCAAATGTTGAGTGCCAATTTGGAAGTCTTAAATTGACATCAATTTGCTACTCACTCACCCCAATTCAGTCGTGAAAAGGAAACTGGCCTAAATAAAACACAATAAGCCATTAGTACAATATAAAGAAGGTTACACTTATTTTTCTCCAGGAACATAAATCTAGATTTGGCTTGGAGAATCTCTTTGGGGATTCCTCTAATAGAACATAGGATAATAGGGTTGGAAGGGATCTTGGCGGTCTCTCTGCTAAAGCAGGAGACCTTACACCATTTTGGAGAAATGGCTGTCCAGTCTCTTCTTAAAATCCCCCAGTGAATGGAGCACCCACAACTTCTGTAGCCAAACCATTCCACTGGTTAATTGTTCTCACTGTCAGGAAATTTCTCCTTAATTCTTTTAATTAATTATTTTATTTGGCTGTTCACCACCCTGAGTCCTTCGGGAGTAGGGCGGTATACAAATTCAATAAATAAATAAATAAATTCTAAATTAGATCTCCGTCTGATGATATAGAACAGCAAGGTTGGAGAAATGACACTCCAAAAATACATGGGATAAACAATTTATATGTAAAGATAAAAAGTTTCCTCTGTCCAGTTGTGCTCGACTCTGGGAGCCATCTCCATTTCCTAGCCAAGGGAGCCAGGGTTGTCCGAAGACACGTCCGTGGTCATGTGGCCACCATGATTGTACACTGAGGAGCACAGAACATTGTTACCTTCCCACCAAAGGGGTACCTATTTATCTACTCTAATTTGCATGCTTTTTGAACTGCTAAGTGGATTAGGAGCTGGAGCAAGGAACCGGAGCTCACCCTGTCACGTGGTGCTCGGGTCTCAAACCTGAGAATTTTGAAAGGATGATGTAGGAGGGGTCTTGTTCCCACCCCTAGAGTTTTTGATTGGAAGGGGTTGTCTAGCACGATTTTCCTCCTCTTCCCTTTGAATCACACACCAAATCTTTTGCAAAAGGAACGGAGTCAGTGGTGGGTTGCTCCCGGTTCGGTCCGGTTCTTGCGAACCGGTAGTAACGGTGGCGGGAGGCTCCGCCCACCTGCCCCGACGTCATCACTGACAATCTGCGCCTGTGCAGAAGCTTCCCGTTGCGAACCGGTAGTAAAGGTAAGTGGAACCCACCCCTGAACGGAGTTAACGTGATTTGGGGGCCCTGGTCTCAACGGGAGCCTTGAGTGGAGCCAGCCAGGGGCATCTTGGCGAAACCCCCAATTTTTGCTCGGAGTCACTTTCTCCTGACCTTGAGCAAACGCCCTTTCGTGATTCGGTCCCTGCTGCCTAGCTGTCTGACATCGCCAGCTCGCAGGTTACCATGGCAACCTGGGAAAGAAACATGAGTTCGGTAATGTTGCTTTATTGGACCAGGAGCGTGGATGATGGGCTGGGGAGAGAGGAGGAGGAGGGAGAAAGTGCATCACTGCACCTGACCCTATGGGTTTAAGGTAGAATTGAGCACATCAGGAATAAGCGGAGGGCTAGAGAGCTTTGCAGAAATCATCCACGCTCTTATGCAACTCAATCTGAGGCCTGTTTTGATTCATCTAAATATCACATTGGGGTTGTGCACGCACTACCTGGTTACTGATTTTTTTTAGGGGGGGGAAGTTTTTTATTTTATACACAAACAAACATTTAATACATCAGTCATCCCTTTTGTGTGACATCTCGGCGTTTTCCCCGTGACTTCATCTTTTTTTTTTTTGTTTCCTCTGTCTTCGTTTTCACCAAATCTATTACAACATTTCTCCAAAAGTACAACATTCTAATTGTACCATTCTTTTACGTAACTATTAATTTACTTATCTATATCTCTTTTTTTAATCAAAGGTAAAATTGATCCCATATCTTAAAGTATTCTGAATCCTCTCTTTCTTTCATCATCAAAGTTAATCTATTCATTTCTGCACAGTCTAAATTTTTTTTTAATTACTTCTCCTTCCACAGGTATTTTCTCTGCTTTCCAATTTTGTGCAAAAACGATCCTTGCAGCTGTTATTACATGTCTAATCAAATAAAGATTTTCTTTGCTAGTTTTCTCTGGAAGGATACCCAGTAGGAACAGCTCCTGGTTTTAAATCAATACATCGTTGTGTCATTTCTTCCAACCATGTCTTAATTTTATTCCAATCTTAGGAATGGGGTAAGGTCCACAGTAGACAGTCTAAGGTTAAAGTTTTGGGGGTTTGGGGATGAAACCACAGAGTCAGGTAGTGCATTCCAGGCATTGACCACTCTGTTGCTGAAGTCGTATTTTCTGCAATCGAGTTTGGAGCGGTTCACTTTAAGTTTATATCTATTATTTGCTCGTGTATTGTTGTGGTTGAAGCTGAAGTAGTCATTGACAGGAAGTACATTGTGGCAGATCATTTTATGTACTATGCTTAGGTCAGACTGAAGTCGGCGCAGTTCTAAGTTGTCTAAGCCCAAAATTTGGAGTCTGGTGGCATAAGGTATTTTAAAGCGGGTAGAGGAGTGGAGGACTCTTCTCGTAAAATATCTCTGGACTCTCTCGATTGTATTTATGTCCGATATGCAGTGCAGGTTCCAGACAGATGAGCTGTATTCGAGAATTGGTCTTGCTTTGGGAAAGAAGGAAGATGCCCACTTTGAAGGAAAGCTCACATCTCAAAACCCAAAAGCCAGCCATCTCCATGTTCTTTTTTTTGCATTGGAAGCCAACCCTATGGGAATCCACAGACCTCCTTCAGGGCAAATATTCCGAAGCCTCGGGAGGCTCTAATTCTAACACGATCCATTTTTCTCGTCTGTTCTTTCCCCCCCTCCCACTTCCCCACCTCCTTTTTAAAATCGCTTTTGCATTCTCCACAGTGATTAAGAAGAGGCCAAAAGGCACGGCGCAAACACCGCAGGAAGATAAATTCTTTCCCTCTTGTCATTTTTTATTAAACTGCCCATCAGCTGGCAGTTAGCAAGAGGGGGAAGGAAAGAAAAAAAGCTGACTCAAGAACACAACACGCTGGTTTGGAGCTTCTATCTGTCGGGAGCTAGGAAAAACTAGGGCGGTGTGGCCATGGTTGAGTTCGCCATCAGCAAAGAGAGGGGCAGGGAGGGCAGCGGGTTGGGCTGCTAATAAAGGAGAATATTTGTAGCTCAGGGTTGAGGTGAAGAGTTCTGATGGGATTACCTAGTTTGGGTAATGAAACGTCCACAAAAAAAGCACCAAGCTCAGAGATTATCAAGGATCCCACAGTCCTCCTTCTCCTTCTCCTTCTCCTTCTCCTTCTCCTTCTCCTTCTCCTTCTCCCCTTTCTCCTCCTCCTCCATCATCTTTTAGCATTGATGATATCACCTAGTCATAATGAAATAACTGCAGGAAAACAACCAAGTTTAGAGACCAACAAGGATCTCACAGTCCTCCTTCTCCTTCTCCTTCTCCTTCTCCTTCTCCTTCTCCTTCTCCTTCTCCTTCTCCTTCTCCTTTTCCTTCTCCTTCTCCTCCTCCTCTTCCTCCTCCTCCATCTTCTAGCACGGATGGTGCTACCTAGTTAGGGTAATGAAACGACTGCAAGAAAACAACCAAGTTTAGAGACCATCAAGGACCTCACAGCCTTCTTCCTCCTCCTCTTCTTCTTCTTCCTCCTCCTCCTCCTCCTCCTCCTCCCATTATCTCTTGGCTTAGAGCATCTGTTTTGTATGATTGCACCTTAAAAGAGGATAGAAAACTTTCTGCAAAGTTCTTTTTTTAAAAGAAAGAGCCGGTGCAGCTGTAGAGTCCTCAGAAAAGTAGCTTGGTTTTTTTTTAAAATACAAATATTTAAGTGCACCCACCCAGGCTGTTGTTTTTGGCAACACCTCCTGGACAATGCACTGATTATGTTGCCTAGCTGGATAATGAAACGTCTGAAAGAAAACCACCAAGCTCAGAGACCATCAAGTATCCCACAGTCCTCCTCCTCCACCTCCTCCTCCTCCTCCTCCTCTAGCACTGATGATGTTACCTGGTTGGGTAATAAAACGTTTGCAAGGGGGGAAAAAAAGAGCTCAGAGATCATCAACGACCTCTCATTCATTAGGCTGTTGCCAGACTGGGCTCCAATATTTGCCCCAGTCCTTCAGAGGAAGGAATACACTGGGTGGGCCTGTCTGGAGAACAAGTTGTATTTTTACAGATGGTTTTCTTTTAAAAAGGGGAGAGGGTATTCTATGATTGAATTTGGATCATATCCCCTTGCTGTTGTTGCACAATAGAGATACATCAGGGAGGGAGGGAGGGAGAAGACTGAGGGAGGCAAGGAAGGAAGGAGAAGGAAAGAAGGAAGAAAGAAAAGGAAGAAGAGTGTGGGAAGGAAAGGAAGGAGACTGAGAAAGAAAAAAGGAAGGAAGGAAGGAAAGGAAGAAGTGTGGGAAGGAAGGAAGGAAGGAAAGGAAGGAGACTGAGAAGGAAAGAAGGAAGGAAGGAAAGGAAGAAGAGCATGGGAAGGGAAGAAGGAAGGAAGGAAAGGAAGGAGACTGAGAAGGAAAGAAGGAAGGAAGGAAAGGAAGAAGAGCATGGGAAGGGAAGAAGGAAGGAAGGAAAGGAAGGAAGAAGAGCGTGGGAAGGAAAGAAGGCAGGAAGGAGACCGAGAAGGAAAGAAGGAAGGAAGGAAAGGAAGAAG
Source organism: Pantherophis vulpinus (assembly GCA_037215915.1). Taxonomy (NCBI): domain Eukaryota; kingdom Metazoa; phylum Chordata; class Lepidosauria; order Squamata; family Colubridae; genus Pantherophis; species Pantherophis vulpinus. The sequence goes on along the minus strand of JAXLNS010000017.1, from coordinate 809,707 downwards.
TGTGGGAAGAAAGGAAGGAAGGAAAGGAAGGAGACTGAGAAGGAAAGAAGGAAGGAAGGAAAGGAAGAAGAGCATGGGAAGGGAAGAAGGAAGGAAGGAAAGGAAGGAGACTGAGAAGGGAAGAAGGAAGGAAGGAAAGGAAGGAGACCGAGAAGGAAAGAAGGAAGGAAAGGAAGGAAGAAGAGCGTGGGAAAGAAAGAAGGAAGGAAGGAAAGGAAGGAGACAGAGAAAGAATGAAGAGACAGGAAATAAATCAGCAAGCAAGCAAGCAAGCAAGCAAGCAAGCAAGCAAGAAAGAAAGAAAGAAAGAAAGAAAGAAAGAAAGAAAGAAAGAAAGAAAGAAGGAAAGAAAGATGACAGTTATACAAGTGGCCCATAACTTTCTGATTCGATTTAATTTTTGACAGGAGAGAGAAGAAAGAGCGATCACATTACCTGCGTTTCATTTTACTCACGCTTAAATGCAAACGGAAATAAATCTTAGGGTTTGTCCTGTCCCTGCCTCAAATCATATTTCTTTTCGGGGTGGGGTGGGAAATGAAGTCTCTGACATTGGTCTCCCCCAAACCAAAGATTACTCTCCAAATGACGTGCATCAGCTTTTAAACCCTGCCAAGCGTAACAAGGTAGAAATTTATGTCCAAGACCCCAACCAGCATTTTTTGGGGGGTGGGGGTAGACATATATCATGCATTCCTTATTTTTCAAACCGAGCAACCCATCCTTCAGAAGGGTGAGAGTTAGCATGTTTCTCGCACGTTTGCCTCCTTTGAGATGATCAATTTTTTTTAAAAAAAAACCGAACAAGTTTCTAGTCCTTATGGCCCGAGGGAAGAGAGGCTGGGAATGCAAAATCGTAAAAAAATTCTCCAGAGCCGAGCTGGTAACTTTTATTTCTGCTTTGCAAGCCTTTGGGCCCAGAGACATACATTCCAGAGGCTTTATTCCAAAGATTCTTTTCGCTGGCTTTTCTCAGATGGTGGGGTTGTATTTTTTGGGGTGGGGGGGGTGAGGGGTGTGGGGGGTTTAATTTGGGAGCCAACGTCTCTCTTGTGGTGTCAAGCAGGGTAGGAGATTCCCAGGAATTGCTGAAAGTTCATAAGGTCGCACACATAGAAGAGGGGGAGGGAAACAAAAAAAAGGGACAGGGAAGAAAAGGTGGGGTTAGCCCCCCAAAAATTGTTCTCTCGGCGGGAACACCCCCCCCGCAGATGGGCTTATGAGCCTTCGCTCTCCAGGTGTTCGGCTGCCGTTTTGCATTTTTGCCCTTCTTTCCCCGGGACAGCACATTTTATACTTGGGCCCAGCGGATCTGTCTTGCCTGCACTGGAGAGAGATCTGGATCAGGGAGACGGATCTCAGACGAGGGGTGGTGGGTTTGAAAAAAAGGGGGGGACAGGGGACGGGACCCGTGGAATTAGCATTGCTGGCAATCTAGAGGGTCTTTGATTTAAGAGTTGATTTAAAATAAACAAAACGGAAAACAGAGTTGGTTCCCTTGGATTTCCTTCCCTCCTTCCTTCCTTCCTTCCTTCCTTCCTTCCTTCCTTCCTTCCATCCCTCCTTCCTTCCCTCCCTCTCTCTCCCCCTTCCTTCCTTCCTTCCCTCCCTTCTCTGTCTCCCTCCCTTCCTTCCCTTCCCTCTCTCCCTCTCCGTCTCCCCCTTCCTTCCTTCCCTCCTTTCCTCCCTCCCTCCTTCCTCTCCCCCTTCCTTCCTTCATCCCTCCCTCCTCTCTCTCTCTCCCCCTTCCTTCCTTCCTTCCTTCCCCCTTCCTCTTCCCTCCCTCTCTCTCTTCCTTCCTTCCTTCCTTTTTTCTTTCTTTTCTTTTTCTTTCTTTTTCTTTCTTTTTCTTTCTTTCTTTCCTTTCCTTCCCTTTCCTCCTTCCCTTTTCCTTTCTTCCTTCTTTTCTTTCCTTTCCTTCTCTTCCCTTCCCTTCCCTCCTTCCATTCTCCATTCTTCCTTTCCTTTCCTTTCCTTTCCTTTCCTTTCCTTTCCTTTCCTTTCCTTTCCTTTCCTTTCCTTTCCTTTCCTTTCCTTTCCTTTCCTTTCCTTTCCTTTCTCCTTTCTCTCACCATCCAGACCTTCATAGGTTTGTTTAATTAGGACACTGGAGAATGTCTACTTTTTCTTGACTGGGTCAGCAACATGTGGGCAACTGAAGTTCTGGGTCATAGGTCAGCTCCAATTGAATGGCAGGTGAGTGAACCAAAGACTAGAAGGGCAAAAGGCTTTGAAAAGAGACAGCCAAGGGGGACATTACAGATCTTTGGAAATACCTGATGGGACGTCATCCAGAAGCAACCCACAACACGTTTTCATAGGATAGGGGACAGCGGCCTTAAGGTACGAGGAGGCAGATTCCCAACAAACGTTAGAAAACTTCCCAACAGGAAAAGCCCATTCCTTTATCTCTGGATGTGTTTTGGGCCAGAATTATCTGTCGGGGATGTTTTGATTGGATTCCTGCACCAGTTAGTTGGTCTTCAGGACTTCAACAGCCCTGTATGACTTGAGCATCACAAATGGGATCAGAAGATATCAGATCAGAGAGTGGTGGGATTCAAATTTTTTTTTACTACCGGTTCTGTGGGTGTGGTTTGGTGGGCGTGGCAGGGGAAGGACGCTGTAAAATCTCCATTCCCTCCCCACTTGAGGGGAAGGACTCTGCAAAATTTCCATTCCCTCCCTACTCCAGGGGAAGGATACTGCAAAATCCCCATTCCCTCCTCACTCCAGGGGAAGGTTACAGTAAAATCCCCATTTCCTCCCGATCAGCTGGGACACAGGGGGGCAGAGAATAGATGGGGGCGGGGCCAGTCAGAGGTGGTATTTGCCGGTTCGCCGAACTACTCAAAATTTCCGCTACTGGTTCTCCAGAACTGGTCAGAACCTGCTGAAACCAGAGGTAAGTCTAGAGTTACAAACAGATGAACCCTTCGGTCCACAGAAGCAATCATGGTTTGATGAAACCATCTAAGCTTTCAGACCATCAAAGAGGAGAGAGGCCTGCAATGTTTCCCCCACCCCCCCCCGCAAACATTTCAAGCCTGCTATGGAGGTTTCATAAGGGACGCGGTGGCTCAGTGCCTAAGACGCTGAGCTTGTCGATCAAAAGGTCAGCAGTTCAGCGGTTCGAATCCCGAGTGCTGCGTAATGGGGTGAGTCCCAGCTTCTGCCCAACCTAGCAGTTCGAAAGCACGTAAAAAAATGCAAGTAGAAAAAATAGGGACCACCTTTGGTGGGAAGGTAAGAGTGTTCCATGCACCTTTGGCGTTGAGTCATGCCGGCCACATGACCACGGAGACGTCTTCGGACAGCGCTGGCTCTTCGGCTTTGAAACGGAGATAAGCACCGCCCCCTAGAGTCGGGAACGACTGGCACATATGTGCGAGGGGAATCGTTACCGTTACCTTATGGAGGTTTCACAACCAGAAGGTGGTTCTGAGCTTCCCTGACCTTCGGTTGGAAGTGCTTGTGTTTTGTTTCTCACTAGCTTGGCGTCTCCGAGCGTGATCTGCCAGGTTGGGCTGTGTACCTGCACTCCGAAAGAGGCCAGTTGTAACACGCCGTTGTCTGCTGTGAGGATGTCATCATTCTTTTCCTTCCAGCTTTGATGGGCAACGAAGGCCGCCATGGCTGCTGTCACTCAAAAGGTGTCAAGAAAAGAGCCTTTTTAATCCCGTCAACAAGGCCTTGTCTCTTTCTCACTGCCAAGGCTAATTACAAGAGCTGAAAACATGCCGAGGTGTCTTTCCAACAAGTTGAAGAGAAAGAACAGACCTGATGCATAGCAAAGGAGTTTGATTTTTTTTTCCTAGAGGGTCTCTTCTCTCTCCCACCCCCAAAATAAGAGCGTGGTGCTTTCAGACTCAGTCCTTTAAACGCTTTCATCCCTCCCCCCAAATTCGGTGATAAGCCTTTATTAAAAAAAAGATGTTGTGACTCTAGAAAGAGTGCAGAGAAGAGCAACGAAGATGATTAGGGGACTGGAGGCTAAAATGTATGAAGAACGGTTGCAGGAATTGGGGCATGCCTAGTTTAATGAAGGGACGCGGTGGCTCAGTGGCTAAGATACTGAGCTTGTCGATCGAAAGATCAAAAGATCGACAGTTCAGCGGTTCAAATCCCTGGCACTGTGTAACGGGGTGAGTGCCCATGACTTATCCCAGCTTCTGCCAACCTAGCAGTTCAAAAGCAGGTAGAAAATGCAAGTAGAAAAAATAGGGACCACCTTTGCTGAGAAGGTAAGAGCGTTACGTGAGCCTTTGGCATTGAGTCATGCCGGCCACATGACCATGGAGACGTCTTCAGACAGCGCTGGCTCTTCGGCTTTGAAACGGAGATGAGCACCACCCCCTAAGGTCGGGAACGACTAGCACAGATGTGCGAGGGGAACCTTTACCTTTACCTTTTTTAGTTTAATGAAAAGAAGGAGTAGGGGAGACACGATAGCAGTCTTCCAATATCTCAGGGGCTGCCCCAAAGAAGAAGGAGGCAAGCTATTCTCCAGAGCACCTGAGGGCAGGACAAGAAGCAATGGGTGGAAACTCATCAAGGAGAGAAGCAATTTAGAACTAAGGAGGAATTTCCTGACAGTCAGGACAATTGATCAGTGGAACAACTTGCCTCCAGAAGTTGTGAATGCTCCAACACTGGAAGTTTTTAAGAAGAGATTATATAACCATTTGTCTGCAATGCTATTGAATGTCCTACTTGAACAGGGGGCTGGACTAGAAGACCTCCAAGGTCCCTTCTAACTCTGTTATTCTGATCAGAGGCCATGCTTGTGTTATTATTATCATTATTTTGTCAATTCAAGGGTGCAGCAGGAAAGCGTCAACACGGCATTGGAGCATCCCTGAGATATTCTCATTTGTTTTCATTTTTCTTAATGAAAAAAAAATAAATGGGTCTCCATGTGGGGGTGGAAGAAAAAGGCCTATTTTTGTTTCAAAGAATCGAAGAACAAGGGAATTTCAGCTCAGTTCTAGTGGGCTGGAGCGGAATATCTACTCTCTCTCTCTCTCTCTCTCTCTTTTCCTCCTCCTAATGTGAACTGCCTAACCCCCAGATGCAACTTTTACACTTTTGTTTTTTTTCCCTTTAGCTCATCAACTGCATGCATATTTGATGACTTGGAAACAATATTGGCAAAATAAATGAGCCTTCTGCAGGGTTCCTGATGCGCTTAATTGTCTCTGTTGGCTCCGCAAGAAAAGAGAGCTCTAACTCAAGGAATATATATGGGGACAGCAGGAGGGAGAAACGGTGACGTTCCAAGCAAACATCCTTTAAAAATCTCCAGAAGATCCTTCGATCAGGGATGGGCAACCAGCCTCATGTGCGGAGCTCCAGTTCAGGAGAGAGAGAGGGAGGACGGTGGAAGGGAGGGAGGGAGGGAGGGGGGGAGAGACAGAGAGAGAGAGGGAGGGAGGGATGGAGAGAGAGAGACACAGAGAGGGAGGGATGGAGAGAGAGAGACAGAGAAAGAGAAGGAGGGAGAGAGAGAGGGGGAGAGAGACAGAGACAGAGAGAGAGAGAAGGAGGGAGACAGAGGGAGGGAGAGAGAGGGAGGGAGGGAGAGACAGAGAGAGAGACAGAGAGAAGGAGGGAGGGAGAGAGAGACAGAGAGAGACAGAGAGACAGATAGATGGAGAGAGACAGAGACAGAGAGAAAGGGAGGAAGAGAGAGAGAGACAGAAAGAGAGAGAAGGTGGGAGACGGATGGAGAGAGACAGCGACAGAGAGAAAGGGAGGGAGAGACAGACAGAGAGAGAGAGAAGGAGGGAGAGAGAGGGAGGGAGGGAGGGAGGGACAGAGAGAGAAGGAGGGAGGGAGGTAGAAGCAGAGAGAGAGAGAGAGAGAGAGAGAGAGAGAGAGAGAGAGAGAGAGAGAGAGAGAGAGAGAGAGAGAGAGAGAGAGAATTTTGCTATATAAAAACACTCCTTTTTGCATGTGGATTAAAAATTAGGGGGGAAGCCCAGAACCCACTTATTGGTGTCCTTGGTGCTGTCTGATCTTGGTGGTTTTGTTGCAGATGTTTCAGTGCACTCATGATGTTGCCTAGTTGGATAATGAAACGTCTGCAAATCAACACCCAATCTCAGAGAGCACCAAGGAGCCCACAGTCCTCCTCCTCCTCCCCTTCCTTCCTTCCTTCCTTCCTTCCTTCCTTCCTTCCTTCCTTCCTTCCTTCCTTCCTTCCTTCCTTCCTTCCTTCCTTCCTTCCCTGATGATGTTACCTGGTTGGGTAATGAGAGGTCTGCAAGAATACTAGCAATTCCAAGGACCCCACAGTTGTCCTCCACCTTCTCTTCCTCCTCCGCTCCACAAAACCCAACTCCCTTCTAGCACTGATGATGTTCCCTAGTTGGGTAATGAAACGTCTCCAAAAAACAAAAACCACCAAAAAACCCCCAAAAGCCCCTCCACCAAGCTCAGAGAGCACCATGGAGGCTACGGGTTCAACCCTGAGCTACGAATAACCTCTTCCCTCCGTATCTCCATTTATTGTTTTGCCACCAAAGAACATTTTAACGTACGGACTGTTGGTTTTATTTCTGCCGGCACAGAGTTGTTAAAAGAGGTCCGGTCGGGTGGCTTGTTAAAACGGGGAATTCTGCCCTACGGATTTTTCTCATTATACCGCCTACTACGAGGTCCCCCACCCCCTTGTTGGTTTTTCTCGCCCCTTTCTAATCTCCCAGCTTAATTGGGTGTGCCATTATTTAAATGTCACTGCCAAGCCAGTTCGTTTACGGATGGGTGAATGAACGAAAGGGAGGGTGGGTGGGTGAGAAAAGGAGAACGAAAAAAAACTGGAGAGAAATAAATTAATAAAACATATTTGCCCGCTTGTCTTGCGCTCGGGGGAAATGAAGAGTTTAATGGTAAGGAAGCTGTTTCCCCATCTGGTGCCTGCCTTGGCAAAAGCCCAGGAAAGAGGGCGTGATGGATTTATGGTGGCATTACCAGGCCTGATGTGAAATAATCTAGCAGCCAGGAGTTTATGGCTCTAAAGAGAGTCGTCAGATGCTGAGGAGTCCACGGATGTTTGCAAGGATTAACTACGCTTAAATCAATACTGGGTCATGAAAACAGAACTAACCAATCTTGCGGTCACTCAATTATTTAAGGCGAGCGGCTGTATTCCCCACAGGCCGGAATTAAACACATGCTTAAGGGGAACGGGCAATTAAACCCAGGCCCTTGGCTGCTGAGTTAAGGGGAGATCTGCATACGACGACCGGAGCTGGTGGGATCAAGGAAGGTGCTGTTTCCCTCGTGGCCGAAAAGGGGCATCTGGCAACGTATGGTAGGTAGGGAAGGAAGATGAGCTGATAAAAGTTTTCTCCTGGATTGTTTGAGCGGGTGGAAGAGGAAGAGGAAAAAAACAACAACAACAAATATTTCTCTATCTCTCTATCTCTCTCCATATCTCTATCTACCTATCTATCTATCTATCTATCCATCCATCCATCCATCCATCCATCCATCCATCCATCCATCCATCCATCCATCCATCCATCCATCCATCTATCTATCTATCTATCTATCTATCTATCTATCTATCTATCATCTATCTATCTATCTCCATATCTCTGTCTGTCTGTCTGTCTGTCTACCATCTATTATCTACCATCTATTATCTATCTATCTATCTATCTATCTATCTATCTATCTATCTATCTATCTATCTATCTATCTATCTATCTATCCATCCATCCATCCATCCATCCATCCATCCATCCATCCATCTCTATCTCTCTATCTCCCTATTTCTCTATCTCTCTATCTCCATATCTCTATCTGTCTGTCTGTCTGTCTGTCTGTCTGTCTGTCTGTCTGTCTGTCTACCATCTATTATCTATCTATCTATCTATCTATCTATCTATCTATCTATCTACCTACCTACCTACCTACCTACCTACCTACCTACCTACCTACCTATCTATCATTCATAATTTCTACTTAGGAAACCAACATTTATAGGGAAATGCTGCAACTGAGCAGGGCACCTGGTTTTCCTACGATCTATCAATTAGTCTGAAATCCTGCAGTTTAAAAGTGCAGGAAAGAATCCAGTATTGGCCCTAGGATAAGACAGCTGCAGTTGTTAATAGCAATAGCACTTAAGACTTATATACCCCTTTACAGTGCTTCACAGCCCTCTCTAAGCGGTGTACAAAGTCAGCCTCTTGCCCCCAACAATCTGGGTTCTCATTTTACCCACCTCGGAAGGATGGAAGGCTGAGTCAACCTTGAGCTGGTCAGGATTGAACTACTGGCAGTGGGGCAGAATTAGCCTGCAATAAATCATTCTAACCACTGCGCCACCATGGCTCTTACAACTTGTACTTTGGATCATGGTCATTTGGAGAAGATATAAAGAAAAACAGAACGACAGTACTATGAAATGTAAGACTTATATGTGGCATATATCTACAGCAAGGGCAGGGGTAGAATGCTACCGGTTCGGACCGGTTCGGACGAATTGGTAGTAAAAAATGCTACCGATTCGGGCGAACCAGTATTTCTGATGATCAGCTGGGTGATGATCAGCTGTGATGCGCGATTTATATTAGGTAGAATCGTCAGATTTCCTGCTTTCTAGCTAATCTAAATCACGTGGCACAGCGGATTCCCTCCCCCCTCGCTGTTCTACTTACCTTTGCAGATTCAGAAGACTTCAAAATGTTCCTTTCTTAGCACTGCGCAGGTGTGCCTCAGGCATGTATACGTGCGAAGCGTGCCCTCGGTAGCAGGCTCACAGAACTCGTAGCAGACGTCAGAAGATTTCACCCGTGGCCAAGGGTCTCCAAATTTGGTAACTTTAAGACTTCAACTCCCAGAATTCATCAGCCAGCATGAAACTGCCCCTACAAGAGATGCTATTTTTAAGAATATTGGCCCAAAAAAAAGTATAATCAGGGCAGACAAGCAGGAGACGCCAATCAATTCCAGACCTTCAGAGTGAATTTATTGGAGGCCATTTCAAGAACAGACCTGTCCTTCTCCATTCCATGGATGGAACAATTGTATTGATGGATGGAAACCGAATGTTTCTCACCCTGAAGTCTTATCACCCAACGATACCTCTGTTCTGATCAAATATATTGAGAGTGGATGTCCCTGGAAATATGTCCTTGATGGTCGTCCCCCCCCTCCCACTCTCTCTTCTGAGATTATATACAGGTAGTCCTCGACTTATGACCACAATTTCTGTGGCTTTCTTAGCAAGACAGCTGTGAAGTGGGTTTTGCCCCAACTTACGGCCTTTCTTGCCACCATTGTTAAGTGAATCAAGTGGTTAAGTGTTAAGTGCAGTGTTTAGGTGAGCAACACGGTTATCGATCAAACCTGGTTTCCATGTTGTCTTGGCTTGTCAGAAGGTCCCAAAAGGGGAATCACATGACCCTGGGATGCTGCGGCCGTCATAAATAAATTCACCCAGCATCCGAATTTGGATCATGTGATGATGGGGATGCCACAAGATTCGTTGGTGTGAAAAAAGAAAAAAAAAACCCCAGTCATAAATCGCTTTTGTCCAATACTCCAAACGGTCACTAAACGAAAGGTTATAAATCAAGGACTACCTGTATTGTGAGAAGAAATTAGCATTTTAGACCGGTCCTTACTACTAAACTCTTCATGGTAAACTCTTCACGGTAAACCAGAGAAGATAAACTCTTCTCTGGTAATGTTGTACTGGTAACTAGAGCATACAAAACCTTTGCTAGACCAATTCTTGAATACAGCTCATCTGCCTGGAACCCGTACTGCATATTGGACATTAATACAATTGAGCGAGTCCAGAGATATTTCACGAGAAGAGTCCTCCACTCCCTCTGCTCGCACCAGAATCCATTATGCCACCAGGTTTGAAATTTTGGGCTTAGAATAGTTAGAACTACGCCGCCTTCAGTCTGACCTAAGCGTAGTACACAAAATTATGTTACAACGTCCTAACTGTCAACGACTACTTCAGCTTCAACCACAACAATACACGAGCACACAATAGATACAAACTTAAGATAAACCACTTCAAACTCGATTGCAGAAAATACGACTTCAGCAACAGAGTGGTCAATGCCTGGAATGCACTGCCTGACTCTGTGGTTTCATCCCCAAACCCCCAAAACTTTAACCTTAGACTGTCTACTGTGGACCTCACCCCATTCCTAAGAGGTCTGTAAGGGGGCGTGCATAAGCGCACCAGCGTGCCTACCATCCCTGATCTACTGTCCCCATTTACTCGTATCCTTATCCTGTATTCATATCCATGTTTATACTTATATCTGTTATCTAATACATGCTTGACAAAATAAATAAATAAATAAACACGAAATAAAACGGTTAGCTTCCTGATACAATTACTTGCACAGAGCTAGAAGATCACGGATGTAACTCCAGAAGCCGTTTATTTATTTATTTATTTATTTATTTTAATTTGATTTATATGCCGCCCTTCTCCGGAGACTCAGGGCGGCTTACAGTGCGTTAAGCAATAGCCTTCATACTTTTGTATATTTATACAAAGTCAGCTTATTGCCCCCACAAACTGGGTCCTCATTTAACCTACCTTAGAAAGGATGGAAGGCTGAGTCAACCTTGAGCCTTGGAGAGATTCGAACCAGCAGTAAATTGCAGGCAGCTGTGTTAATAACAGGGTGCTTTAAACCACTGTAGTACCAAGGCTCTCTCCCTCTTGGCTAGCTCTCCTTGGCAAAGCGAATTTTGCAGCCGATTGCAAAATTCATCGGGCCCTGGTATACAATGAATGCCAATAAATGTGTTTTTTTTTTTCCCCCTGCAGCCATGCAGAAGTTCCTGCTGAAATCGACCCGGCGTTGAAACCCACGCGGAATATTCCAGAAAAGCGCCTCGTGAAGTTGATTTGACTTGGAGCACCTCAAGCAAGAAGGCTCTTCACCCGCTCAAGTTCTAACGGTTGGCTTGCGAAGCCAAAACTTGGCACAGTCCTTGTCGCCTTTGGGTGTGAGCGTTTTGCTGCCTTGTTAACTCATTTAAGCTACCTGTCACGTTATCTGATTTCTTTTTTCTGCAAGTATGCCATTCTGTGCTTCGAGGGATGGCATTTCTGGGTGACACACACCAAAAGGGAGGTGTGAATTTGGATCGCACCATTTCCCCTCCCCCCCCCACACACACACTAGCAATCTAAATAGCAAGAACATTTAGACTTATATACTGCCCCGTAGTGGGAAATTTACGTGTAAGCATTGTTTGCATGCAGCCCCCAACAATCTGGGTCCTCATTTTACTGACCTCGGAAAGATGGAAGGCTGAGTCAATCTTGAGCCCCATCAGGATTGAACTCCAGGCTGTGGGCACTTTGCCGATAGGGCTCTAAAGTCCATGGTAGACCTTATCTGCCACAATTTATTATTTTATTTAGCATATGGCATATCATGCATGGACCACCAGTATATGTTAACATTTCACCTAGAGTAAACACAATAAAATATAAATGTTACAAAGGTTAATGTTCAGATACCAATGTCTAGGCCATCTAACCATTGAAAGGCAGCAGGAGAGCCTATACCGGTGATGGCTATCCTTTTTGCCGTCGCGTGCCAAAAGCTATCTATCTATCTATCTATCTATCTATCTATCTATCTATCTATCTATCTATCTATCTATCTATCTATCTACCTATCTATTTATATCTATCTATCTATCTATCTATTTATATCTATTTATCTATCTATCTATTTATATCTATCTATCTATTTATATCTATCTATCTATCTATCTATTTATATCTATCTATCTATCTATTTATATCTATCTATCTATCTATCTATCTATCTATCTATCTATCTATCTATCTATCTATCTATCTACCTACCTACCTACCTACCTACCAATCATCTACCTACCTACCTACCCACCTACATATCTATCTATCTATCTATCTATCTATCTATCTATCTATCTATCTATCTATCTATCTATCTATCTACCTACCTACCTACCTACCTACCTACCTACCTACCTACCAATCATCCATCTATCTATCTATCTATCTATCTATCTATCTATCTATCTATCTATCTATCTATCTATCTATCTATCTATTTATATCTATCTATCCATCCATCCATCCATCCATCCATCCATCCATCCATCCATCCATCCATCATATGTCTCATAGAATCATAGAGACCTTGGGCTGGAAGGGATCTTGGAGGTTGAAGCTGAAGAAGTCATTGACAGGTAGGACGTTATAGCAGATAATTTTAATGTATGTACTACGCTTAGGTGAGACCGCAGGCAGTGTCCAAGCCCAAAATTTGAAGTCTGGTGGCATAAGGTATTTCGTTGTGAACATAGGAGTAGAAATATCTCTGGACTCGCTCAATTGTATTAATGTCCAATATGCAGTGCGGGTTCCAGGCAGAAGAGCTGCATTCGAGAATTGATCTAGCAAAAAATATAAAAATATATAAAACGTAACCAAAATATTAAAAAATGACATTTCCAGCAGACTTTCTCTGAAGATTATGCTGGAGACAGCCTGCCAGGAATTGAAGGGAGAATTGGGGAGGGGGAATGAGAGGAGGAGGGGGGAGGGCGGAGGAGGAATCCAAGGTGAACATTCCAGAGCTATTACTCGGATCTGCGGCTGCACCTTTGCGCAGGAGATGAGACGGGTCCCCGTCCCCTCCACCCCCCTGGCTCTCCACGCTGCGCCTTGAGGTGTAAGGATAGCCGCAAATGGCTAATCGGGATCATCTGTTTGGGTTTTCATTTTTCAGCGTTATTAGGGCTTCTTGAGACACGGCTGAGGAATGTGACAGATGCTTTTAAGTCAAGAGCCCGGGATTGTTAAAGCCGGCAGCGTTTTTTGGGTGGCGTGCTGGTGACCTTCTTCCTTCACCTCTGGGGAGTGGGTGCCAGGAGTGTGTGTGTGTGTGTGTGTGTGTGTGTGGGAACACTCCTATCTGCTAGACCGGGCCCAGAAAGAAAGGAAAAAAGAAGGGGGCCATATGCAAAAAGCCAGATATGGGTAAAAAACCCAGGAGACTTAAAAAGCCTTTTAAACTTAGAGCAAATAATATAAGGCTACAAAAATCATCAGTGGTATGGGTAGGGTGGAGACAGTTGTCCTTTCCTTTCCTTTCCTTTCCTTTCCTTTCCTTTCCTTCCTTTCCTTTCCTTTCCTTTCCTTTCCTTTCCTTTCCTTTCCTTTCCTTTCTTCTCTTCCCTACCTTTCTTCTTCCCTCCCTCTTTTTCTTTCCTTCTCTCCCTTCCCTTCCCTTCCCTTCCCTTCCCTTCCCTTCCCTCTCCTTTCCTTCCCTTTCCTTCCCTTCCCTTCCCTTCCCTCTCCCTCTCCCTCTCCTTCCCTTCCCTTCCCTTCCCTTCCCTTCCCTTCCCTCTCCCTCCCTTCCCTTCCCTTCCCTTCCCTTCCCTTCCCTTCCCTTCCCTTCCCTTTCTTTCCTTCTCTTTCCCTACCTTTCTTCTTCCCCTCCTCTTTTTCTTTCCTTCTCTCCTTCCCTTCCCTTCCCTTCCCTTCCCTTCCCTTCCCTTCCCTTCCCTTCCCTTCCCTTCCCTTCCTTCCCTTCCCTCTCCCTCTCCTCTCCTTCCCTTCCCTTCCCTTCCCTTCCCTTCCCTTCCCTTCCCTTCCCTTCCCTCTCCCTCCCTTCCCTTCCCTTCCCTTTCCTTTCCTTTCCTTTCCTTCTCTTTCCCTACCTTTCTTCTTCCCTCCCTCCTTTCCTTTCCTTTCCATTTCCTTTCCTTCTCTTTCCCTACCTTTCTTCTTCCTCCCTCCCTCTTTTCCTTTCCTTTGTAGGAAAGGACTCCAGGACTACCTGTACAAATGCTGACATCCTTGATATCCTACACAGAAGAATATTTTGATTAGCTGGCAGACACAATCTCTCTCTCTCTCTCTCTCTCTCTTTCTAGGTGGAGCTATTTATTAGGCTCTGACAAGATCATGATTGATGGCATGTGAATGAAGCTATCAAAACATTTGAGAAACCAGGAAGTGTTAGGAAAGATCTTGCAAAAAGCAGAAGTGTTTTGATTTTGATTTTTTTTTTTTTAAAGGGAGTTTTAGGAGAAAATACATCTCTGGCTCTGGAGAGGGAACTCCATGTTTCTCTTAATGACAATGAAAGCAGATGTTGGACGCAGCAACATATGTGTAACAAAACACCCCACAAAGATTATGTGGCTATTATTTTTGAAGCCCTTGGAGACAGGCCCTTCGTTACCAAGTGCAAATTGTTCTTTGTGGATGCTCACACTCACATCGGTAGTGTGTGAATGCGGGGCATGCCAGATGCAGCTACACAAAGCAGGGGGTAAATCAACAGCATCATTGGGTCCCTTAAGTAGACCAGTTTAATAGAAAAATCCTTCCTTTTAGTATGGGGCAACATGGGAAGCTATTAGCTTTTGAATTCCTCTTCCATCCTCCCCAAAACTTGCTTGCATTTCCTCTTCTCTCTGAAGTGGTCCAGCTTCAACCACCCTCTGAAAACAACATCATTAAATTGGCACAGCTTAGAAGCTTAATACGGGCTTCCTTGCCTGTTTGCGATTTGGAAATATTCACAATTGGAGATTCGTTTTTTTTACACCGGCATAAGAAAATCTGGGGGCTGGGGTTGGCAGGGCTGCCCCTAGTGGTTGTACTAGTGAAATGCAGTGTTCGAGCTAAGCGGGTTTTGTTCCCATTTCTGAAGGTCCTTAGGAAGATTCTCGAGTCATCCGTCAGGTCGGGGTTGTGCCAAAGGTGATAATCCAAGAGGCAGCTGGGCTTCCTTTGTTTTTCTTTGAAGATGTTTCACTTCTCGTCCAAGAAGCTTCTTCAGCTCTGGCCTAGTTAAATGTCTATGGAGATTCCCAGTCATCCAGTCGCCCTGAGTCTCCGGAGAAAGGCGGCATATAAATTGAATTAATAAAAATATAAATTGAATTAATAAATGATTGTCTCAAAGGTGCTTTTTTCAAGAGGCAGTTCCAGGGGTGAAATCCAGCAGGTTCTGACAGGTTCTGGAGAACCAGTAGCAGAAGTTTTTGAGTAGTTCGGAGAACCAGCAAATACCACCTCTGGCTGGCCCCAGAGTGGGTTGGGAATGGAGATTTTGCAATATCCTTCCCCTGGAGTTGGGTGGGAATGGAGATTTTGCAGTATCCTTCCCCTGCCATGCCCAAGCCATGCCTGTCATGCCAACCCCAACAAGCCAAGCCCATAGAACCTGTAGTAAAAAGGTTTGAATTCCACCCCTGGGCAGCTGGATTTTCTTTGTTTTTTTCTTGAAGACGTTTCATTTCTTTTCCAAGAAGCTTCTTCAGTTCTGAACTGAATGGTGGAGAAATGTTGGTTTCTCCAAAGAACCGCTGAAGGAATTGAATATGGCTAGGAGAAGGAAGGACTCCCTGGAGAAGAGCCTAATGCTGGGAACGATGGAGGGCAAAAGAAGAAGGGGACGACGGAGAACGAGGCGGCCGGATGGAGTCACTGACGCAGTCGGCATGAGCTTAAATGGACTCCAGAGGATGGTAGAGGACAGGAAGGGCTGGAGGAACATTGTCCATGGGGTCACGATGGGTCGGACACGACTTCGCAACTAACAACAACAAAGACTAGGAATGACAAGATGGCACTCTTCCAGTACTTGAAGGGCTGTTCCAGAGAAGATGGGGGTCAACTTATTCTCCAAAGCACCAGAAGGCAGGACAGGAAGCAACGGGTGGAAACTAATCAAGGAGAGAAGCAAACTGGAGTTAAGGAGAAACTTCCTATTAACCAGTTGCCTTCAAAAGTTGTGAGTGCTCCATCACTAGAGCAGGGTGAAATCTACTTACCTTCCTTTTAAAACCAGGAAGTAATAACACTCGGGTGGTGGGCAGAGCTGCATGAACGGGGGGTTGGACTAGAAGACCTCAAAAGTCCCTTCCAACTCGGCTATCCCGCTAACTAAGTGGTAGCTTTTATAGCCTCAATTCTCCACCCATGGTGGAGAATTTCAGGAGTACGGTATTTTTTACGAGAGCCCTCTAAATAGGCCCTCCCTTCCCTCTTCGCTGCCTCCCCTCCCTAGTGTTTCCTGCTTCGGGGTAAATTATCCAACTTGGGCATTTGGTAGAAGATGTAGTCATCTTCCAGTGACTACTGAGTATTCTCTCTCTCTCTCTCTCTCTCTCTCTCTCTCTCTCTCTCTCTCTCTCTCCCAGTGACTATTGAGTATTCTCTCTCTCTCTCTTTCTCTCTCTCCCAATGACTACTGAGTATTCTCTCTCTCTCTCTCTCTCTCTCTTCCAGTGACTACTGAGAATTCTCTCTCTCTCTCTTCCAGTGACTACTTAGTATTCTCTCTCTCTCTCTCTTCCAGTGTCTACTGAGTATTCTCTCTCTCTCTTCCAGTTACTGAGTATTCTCTCTCTCTCTCTCCCAGTGACTACTGTGTATTCTCTCTCTCTCTCTCTTCCAGTGACTACTGAGTATTTTCTCTCTCTCTCTCTCCCAGTGACTACTGAGTATTCTCTCTCTCTCTCTTCCAGTGACTACCGAGTATTCTCTCTCTCTCTCTCTCTCTCTCTTCCAGTGACTACCGAGTATTCTCTCTCTCTCTCTTTCTCTCTCTCCCAGTGACTACTGAGAATTCTCTCTCTCTCTCTTCCAGTGACTACTTAGTATTCTCTCTCTCTCTCTCTTCCAGTGTCTACTGAGTATTCTCTCTCTCTCTTCAGTTACTGAGTATTCTCTCTCTCTCTCTCTCCCAGTGACTACTGTGTATTCTCTCTCTCTCTTCCAGTGACTACTGAGTATTTTCTCTCTCTCTCTCTCCAGTGACTACTGAGTATTCTCTCTCTCTCTCTTCCAGTGACTACCGAGTATTCTCTCTCTCTCTCTCTCTCTCTCTCTCTTCCAGTGACTACCGAGTATCTCTCTCTCTCTCTTCCAGTTACTGGTATTTTCTCTCTCTCTCTCTCTCTCCCAGTGACTACCGAGTATTCTCTCTCTCTCTCTCTCTCTCTCTCTCT